>ML677326.1:80119958-80327394 GCA_007922305.1 Dermatemys mawii | reverse complement strand
GGGGGGGGGTTGGATAATTCGGGGATTCTGAGGGGGCAGTCGGGCTGGGAAGAGGGAGGGGGCCGGGGCTTTCCCTATCCAGCCCTCCATATAATTTTGCAAACCAGATGTGGCTCTCAGGCCAAAAAGTTTGCCCACCCCGAACTTGTCCCCTGACTGCCCCTTCCAGAGACCCCTAACCACCCTCCAGGACCCCATCCGCTACCCAATTCCCCTGTTCCCTGACTGCCCTGACCCCTATCCACCCTCCCGGCCCCTAACCATCACTCCAGAACCCCACCCCTTGTCCAACCCACCCTGATCCCTGACTGCCCCCTGCTGAACCCCTCACCCCAACCACCACCCTGGAAACCCCACTTCCCTGACTCGGGAACGGCTGCTCGGCACGGCTGAGGGTGAGGGGAAGCATGCAGCCCTAGCCCACCCCTGGGTTAGGTTTCAAAATGTTTAGTGTTGGCCTAATTCTGCTCCCATTAAAATCAATGGGACTAAAATTAAGACAAGACCGAGCGAGTTTGAAAAACGCACCCTAACAATGTAACTGAGATTACAGAGCTATGTGTTCCAAAGAGCACTGTTAATGATTGTGACCTAGTCTACACTACTGTGCTGCATCTGTGAAGCTGCACAACGTCTCCTGTCAGCATACTTACTTTACCTCAACAAGAGGCAGAAGCTAAGTCAACGGGAGATGCACTCCTGTCATCATAGCGCAGTGTAGATACTGCTTTAAGTCTATGTAACTTTAGTCACTCAGGTGGTGGCTTTTTCACACGCGTGAGCAACATAAATTATGTCGACTTAAGCACTAGTGTAGAGAAGCCCTGAGATTTGTTGTTATACTAACAAAAATGTCTGAGTCGTGCTTGGCTGTTTTGTTGGATTGGAAATCAAGAAACTTGGAGTTTGTTCCTTGCTCTGCAACTGATCAGATGTGTGATCTGGACCAAACTACTTCATTTCTGTGCCTTAGTTTTGCCTTAATTTTGTCATGTTTAACTTTTCTTTGTAAAGCTGTAGATCAGGGTGGACTGACTTAAATAACCAAGTAAAAAGTCTCTGTTTAAATAATCAATTTTAGTCAAGTTTTCCTTTTGTACTTTATTTTCTAAAGAAAGATGCATTCTCATTGGTTGAGGTAACCATTAAAATATTGATTTACAAGTAAATGGCGCCTTTACACTAGATTTGGTACATTTCTTTGCTATCTAAGAGGGTACATTGTACCTATATACATTTATATTTAAGCAGTTACATAGGTGGTTATTTTTAGCTTCTTGTCAACTGTATATTTTAGTATATTAGAAAATAGCGAATGGTATATTGCTTAGTTGCTTACTCACTAGGTAATGAACTTTTTGCTCCTGACTTGTGTCAGCAGTAATAGGATGGTAACTGAAATTTAATTACATGTACAAAAGAGCATACAAAATGTATTTTTATTAAACAAAACAAGCCTGTAATAAGTACACAATCTATTGTGCCATATTTATAAAGCCTGACCTCAAGTTAGAATCGGGGGGAAAACATTTTTCTTTATATAGAAAAGTAACCTTTAACACAAAGTTTTGCATAGAGGCTCATGGATTCAGCATCTTTATTTTTTATTAAAAATGTTTTAATAGATTATAGTAAGTTTGGGCCTTAACTTATTTTGTATTAAATTCAGATTGTATTTAAATTTTTATATATATATATATATATATAAATATATAAATTTAAATAAGCAAATTAAATTATTAAATAAAAACCTTTTTTTAATTTTTAAAAAATTGATTTTTATGCACCTTGCAGTAAGTGAAAAATGCTATAGAAAATCTGTGTATTAGTTTATTATATACCAAGCCCTCTAATTTTAGCAAATGTAAACTAATATAAAATGTAAACTTGCTTGTTGAAGTGAGATGTGTCCAAGATAAGAATGAACTTAGCACTGACTTTACTACAAAGTCCAAACAAAGCTTTGAGTAATGCCCATGAATTAAATTTTACTTTTTCTCCCTCCACTTTGTAGCCATCTTTCCACCTCGTATTTTGTCTACTCGACCAGGACAGAAAAGTCCAGTTAGTGTGCTTGATGAGAGTTCCACTGAGAGAGATGCAGAAGAAAGCATTACTTACACTACTGTAGACTGGAGAGAATTTATGTGCAATACTTGGCATCTGGAACCTACACTTAGGTAATTAGCAAGCTTATTTTTCAGTATATTTAATTTTATATTTATTTTGGCTGAATAACAGTATTATCTGCAGACATTATTCTTCAAACCACAGATGTTTCAATTTGATAGTTAACCTACTAGTGGGACCTCACCTTATGGAAGCTATCACAGATTCTGCTTTGGCTATTAGATGCTGATAGGAAGACACCTGCTACAGTATATGAAATGTCATTTGGGAACAAATGCTGGGTAACACCATTATTCTCCATAGACAACCGATGATCACCGGGATCATGGTGTACATGTAAAAGATCTAGTCGGGTGCCTAATGAATCCATTTATGGCTGACAAGCCCAATTTGAGTAGCCACTGGATTAACAGCACTGAAAATTATACTGCTTAGAACTCCTGCAGTACAACAGTAAGGTTCTCAATTGCTCAAAGTCTAGACAAAGCAAAATGCAGCTCAGTAAGGACCACACATTAACTTATTTACCTTTTTCTGCTGTTATTCAAATAATCTTTAATTCCCAATTTTAAAAAAGAACTTAGAACCTTTCTTCTTCTTTTCTGTAAGTATGTTTTCTCTTGAGAATGTAAACTGTCAGAGTCAGGGATCTACTGGCTGTTTAAATTTTTAAAATGTGTAACACATTTCTGTGGGCTATAAAAATAATTTGAGGCAGACATTCAAATGAGAAATGTGTCTTACAAATATTCACTTTCTGTTGATTGTCAGCTAGTTAGATCCCCTGCTTTCTCTGCTGATGTAATTTAAGCAACTTTTTTCATACAGGGATGGAAAAAGGTGTTTTTTTCCCCCCTCCATTTTCACAATGGGAATGCAACTATTATTTTTTAAGTTATTGTAGAATTAATGTAGTTCTCATTAAAAGTTGCCATATGGCTGATAAAACTTCCCAGGCAACAGATGCAGTAGCAGGTGGTGTACAGGTACCCCTTGCCCTAAATATGCACCTCATCCTGACCAACAGGAATCATTTCTGAGAATGAGGGGGTATTTGCGTAGTCTCCATGCCTGCTTCAGTTGTTTGTGTCTGCTAACACTGCTAACAATAAAAATTACTGCTGACTATAATGTTTTTATAAGTGAACACTTGCCTGCTAAGAACTGGACTGTGAGACTACCAACTCAGTCCATCCAGGCCAATAAGCATCTATCAGATAACCATTTTTGGTTAACCATAACATGGTCCAAATTGACACAGGATCCAGAGACGACTTATTACATCTGTGCTCTCCTGAAACTTCTAGTTCCTTGAAAAAGGTATTAATACAAAATATATTTCCCTAAGTTAGCAGAGACTGAAAGAAATGCCTCTTGGATTTTCACAGTTTAGAAGTAGAAAAAAGTTTAGGATTTGACAATGTCAACTTAACTTGTGATGAAGGTTCTAATTGCTATGCTATATTTAAGGCTGAGTTTAGTTTTACACCTAACACAGGGATTTAACCCTTTTGGGGTTTTTGTTTTTGGTATTCTAGATTAATCTCTTGGACTGGAAGAAAGATTGACCCAGTGGGTGTTGATTACATTCTTCAAAAACTGGGCTTTCATCATGCCAGGACTACTATTCCTAAGTGGCTTCAACGTGGGGTAATGGACCCGCTGGACAAAGTTCTGTCAGTCCTTATAAAAAAACTTGGTACTGCTCTACAGGATGAAAAAGAAAAGAAAGGAAAAGACAAGGAAGAACACTGAAGATATAATTTGTGACAAAACTAATTTTTTTCCATTCTGTCTGAGACTATTTTATTGTATAATAAGAATTTATTTTAAATATGATTTAAAGAGAAACCTAACAGCTTTTTTGCTACTATATTTAAAACTTACATTGTAAGTGACTGTTTACAGTGGTATACGATACCATTCTGTATGTGGTAAAGTATTGCATGATTATGACCAATGTATATTCTGTGAAAGAATAGGTGAAATACTGTAAATCTGCTGTTTAGCATTAACAGTTTTATTATGTGCAATATGATTCCTGCATCTTTAAAATATGTGCAGACTAACTGTGAATTTTCATAACTTTTATTGGCCATAACACACACAAACCCTTGTTAATGTGATTCCGTTAATGGCTTTTTTTGTCAATGTAGACTTGTATAAATTCCTGTATGTATATAATTTATGGAACTGTGATTGTCATAGTGCTAAAAATCATTTTGTTTGTTACACTTGTAATAAAAAACTAACTGTTATGAGATTTTTTTTTCTTAAGTTCCTTATTCTTAAAAAGTAGCAATAAGAAGTGTTAGAAGGGGAGGTATTCCTGTGTCTCCTAATTCAAGCACTGGAAGATTACATTACAGAGTTTTAAGTGTACAAATATTAGGAAAAAAAGTGTGTAGTTTATAATGTCTTCAGTTGTAATGGGAGGGGACAGGCACAGCTAGGGGAATATTCCTTAATAATGAAATAGAAAAATGACAAGCTATCCAATGCAAATCTGAGAGTTTAATACAGTAAATAAGAATCTGTCTCCCACCATCTGTAGAAGCCATGGTTTTTTCAGCCTCTTTATTCAATAAGACTTCCAGCACTTGAACATCACAAGTTACTTTGCTCCTCTCAGGATTACTAAGAACTCTACATGGTGTTATACGTGTGTGTAGTTTAATACTTATGCTTGCATTTATTATAATTTGTAAAGCCCAATATTCAGTAGTGCAATGTGAATAAAGTTGAAACTAAATGTCTGTACATGCCTGCACAAACGGCTGTACAAAACCAAAAATCGTCCTTCTGGCCAGCTGACTTTGTAAGGTGTCCCTCAATCCCACACACACGTGTTCGTCTAATGAAAGACGAGGTACTGTACCTCTTATGTAGTCAATGTAATCCACCTTTCTATAGTATTTTTGTAAAATATTTTTTAACATTTGTATTTTCCCTCTTCACATGTAAACCACCACTTCTATCATCACCTGAGCCCTGTGCAGCTGAAAACTAGGTCACTTTTGAGGCCTTTTGTTCTTTTTAACTTTTCCCATGGACACAATTCAGATTATTTTTGCAAGTGGAGAGCGGGGGTTTCCCCGCAGAGGCTGGAGCGTCTTCCCCAAGTGGGTGGGGTTAGTTTACATTCTACTTTTTAAAGAGCCAGGCTCCAGACACAGGAAAAGGTCTAGACGGGGACCTGCGCCAGGGGCCGTCCCATGTACACTGGGCCCGGGAGAGAAGAGGGGGAGCGGCTCCGGCACTGGAACCTCTCGACCGGGCTCCGGCGCCCGAGCTCACTCGTTCTTGAGGCCGGTTCCGAGTCGCTGGCAATTAGCGCTGCGCGGCCGCTAGAGAGGGGGGAAGGGATGGGAGTGGCGGCCACCGCCGAGCTCGGTGCTGCTTGAGGAAGCAGAGTCCGGCTCCCCCGAGAGGAGGCAGGTGCATAACAAAGCACCTGAGCCCTGCGCCGCCAGCTCCCCCGAGTCGCGCCGCCCCCGCGCTCCAGTGTGCTCCTGCCGCTCGCCGTTGCTAGAGGGTTGCAGAAGGACCCCGGACGGCCCGCCCGCGGGAAGCGGGGAGGCACGTTAACAGTTTCTGTGTGGCGCGCTCCCCCGCGAGGCGAGGAAGGCCGAGCCCCTGTGACCGAGGCCGAGCGCGTAGCCCACTCCCCGTTCCCCCTCTGAGCCGCCTCGAGCCAGGCCCGGCGGCGGTTGGTCGAAGGTCACGTGATCTGAGGGCGAGGCTTTTTGAGAGACGCCCTCGCGCCCCGCTGCCGGCCAGGTGGAGGGAAGCAGCCGCGCGGGTGGGGTGTCACGTGCCCCGCGCCCCGCTTTGCTCGTTGTCTCGGGCTCCGGTCTCAAGCAGGCGCTTTGACGCGGGGTCGGGGGGACTTAGATCTGATGTTGGCCCTACTTGGAGGCCCCAAGAATTGAGAATTGCTGATTGGTTGAGAATTGCTGATCCAGGGCACCTGGGGCTCAGCAGAGCAGTTGTCTTTCAAATTGTGGTTGCAAAGAAGGGGAGCAAATTATTAGCTGATGGATAGTTTGTCATTATCTCCCTATGTTCCCTTTGTTCCCCTTCTGTAAGTTTGGGTCTCAACTCTTAATAGTGTGCTCTTGAAATTAGTAACTTTATTTACTAACAAAAATTCAGGAGGCATGAAACATGTAAAACTAATTTGTGGGGAAATTGTCCAGATTTGTTAAGCTATGATAATGTTCAACTGCCTTAAAAATATCTGTTGGCTAAATCTGGCTTATAGGTAGATGGAAAAATGGCTAGCAACAATGACTGGTTTCGAGGTTCCAGAGTACCCAGTTTTGCTCAGATGCTAAAAAGGAACTTGCCCACTGAACCTGCTCCTCAGCCATCTCCACACCCTGTGAATATGGGCCTGATGTTTTCACCTTCTGAAAATTACAACATGCAAAATTCAGCACGTAAGGTGCCACAAATCGCAGGTATTCTCTTTACATTTAGTAAGTTGATTTGCTTCTAAGAGTGGCCTTTCAGCACTAGTACAAAGAGCACTGCAAAATTGTAATAAAAATTAACCTGCCTAGATATGCCATCTACTTGCCAGGATCATTCATAATGAAAAATATTTTACTTATTGATTCAAAAAAATAAGACATTGAGGGCAAATAAAAAAGTTGGACCTATTAACCGTAACTAATTTGATCTTTTTCCTCTTTACTTGTACATGTTATTAAAACATATTATTTGACTATTTCTTAATTATTATCCTTATTTATCCTAAATGCACTGTATATAGTGGTGTAACTAAAGAGATGCAACCTATTCAGCTTTAATATCACATGTAACATCAATGGAATATGTGTGTATAAACTGGGTGACTCGACAGGTGGAATTACAGGGAATTTTTATCTTAAATAAATATGAATAACTATAAACATTTTTTCAGAAAGAGCTTTTCAGTAAAAGAGAGGTATAGAATCCTCATCCTACAGCCCTCTAAGATCACTAATCCTCATCCTTACAGCTATTTCTCAGCTGATTAATCTGCTCTCTACCTTCCTCCCCATATCTCTTGCTTTAGGGTAACTTCTCCCTTGAACCTGCAGTTGAGGATCTATGTGGGTGCAGGGGTCTGTCCATCTAGAGTTCATTCTTTCCTCAGGTCTATAAATGTGTATACAGCACTTCATATAAAGTGCACGAACATGTATATAACATGTTTGTGTGCATCATCTTTTGTAGAAAAAGCTGAGGATTTTAAGTACAGTTTTGTTTGATAGTTACAAATTCCATGATCCCCGCACATAACTTTCAAATGAGGGAGTTCAAGATTTTAGCAGGTAGTCTTATTTCTGAGTCTCTTGGCTATCAATATGTTTATTATAACTGAAGAGGAACTCTTTGTATAATTTAGATGCAGCATTCATTTCATGTGGCAGGTGCTTGTGTGTATTTGCAAACTGAACATAATAACATTTGTATGTCTTTTTGGAGAAGAATGTTTCTCCTGTGCTTAAAGCTCAAAACATACTTGGATAATTGGGCAGTGTCTTGCTTAGGAAAAGTAATCAAGCTTAGATCAGGCTAAGATAGTCCATGCTAAAGTCCAGTCAAATTTCTAGTATAGATACAGGATAACACCAGTGTTGTATCGTAAGCACCTGTGTGACCAATTAAAATGGTCTTGAGGGCCCATGGAATGAAAGCACTTTGTGATACTGTAGTAAAGAACTACGGATTGTGCTTCTGCCGTTTTTGTATGCTATGAAACAGATTTTGATCTGTTAAATCAGATAAACAGATAACATCTGGAAGTACTTGTATCCCTGGAAATTATGGCCTTTGGTTCTGAGCTTATATGTGACTGGATTTGACTTCAGAGACTATTGGGTTACTAGTCAAGAAACAAGCCCGTGTGTCTTTAAAGGGGTAGGCACAAACATTTACAGGGTTACCAAAGGTACTTATAACCTCTTCAATTAGAATAAAATACAAATTGCTTAATCTTCCAGGTAGCCTTTGTTGAGATGCTGCAATACTATTCTTACACTTTAATTTTACTTTTATATGTTGCTTTTAGATTACTACGCAGTAACATCTTAATTTAACAAATATATTTTAGGTCACATTTCGGACTTGCTATGTTCCAAAGCAGGGCATCCGCCTCCAAGCACTTCACTTCTTCCAAAGAAAATACCAAAGGAGTTTATACTAAAATATAAACGTGGGGAGATAAACCCAGTATCTGCCTTGCATCAGTTTGCACAAATGCAGCGTGTGCAACTAGATTTGAAGGAAACTGGTACAACAGGTAAATGTTTCTAGTTTTAAGAGAAAGTGTCCTTGTTGTCTCATGAAGTTGCTCTGTATGCAGTTGGTGTGACTGGCTGATGCAGAAGCTATTTTTTTAAAATGTTGATTGCACTGTATGTAATATTAACATTTTTTACTATGCCTATATCATGCCTTCATGTAATCCAATCAGTGGCTAATGTGATTACTATAAAATCAATTATAGAAACAAAAAAGCTCCCACCCTTGTCTTTGAATGCTTTTTTCAGATACTTTTTGACATTTAATTAGTTCTTTTAGTAAATGTCTACACTGCAGTTAGATACCTATGTCATTTGACTTAGGTTTCGTCTAATGAGCTGTTTAATTGCGATGCAGATGTTTGGACTAAAGCGGGGAGGGTCCCAAAGCTCAGGCTGCAGCCTGCACTCAAATGAATGTATCACAATTAAACACATCCTTATCCTGAGACCCACAAGTCCACATCATCTGGCATGAGCGTTGCAGTGTAGACATACCTATAGGCTCACTCTTATTATAAGCAACTTTATTTGCAACTTGGCCTGCTAAATTTATACCAAATATGAGTTGTTATGCAACCTTGAACATACTCATTTCCTGATGTGTAATTTGCATCCTCCCCACTTACATGTTTTGGGATGGTTCAGATTGATATTTAGTCACAGTTGACCTGCATCTGTATGGAAAGTTTAATGCTTTTTCAGTACTGTTCACTTGAATCCCCACAGACTGAATCAAATATGATGGAACTGTGGAGGAAGTGAGCCAGTCAGTGAAAGATCCATGTCCATCCAAGTCTACCTTGGTTAACAGATCAAACCATGGCAATGACAGGAGGTTGTCCTCTCATGAGCAGTGCAGTGCAAAAAGAGATGGAACCTGGCTTGTTTTCATTGCGCTCTGTCTACTAGGAAGTGATGTGTCTGTTAAACTAACCCAGGAGGAAAGCTGAGATATTGGGAAACAGGAATTCTCTTTTCTGACTGACTTCGATGTTGGGAAATACATTATTGAAAGTTTTACCATAAATATAAACCCCCTTTTTCAGAAGTGAGTTGGGCACTTAGACTTAGTCTGATTGAAAGGCTGTAGGATTTAGGCTCCTATATCACTTTTGAAAATGGAACACAAGCTCCTGAGTCTAGGAGTTCTTGAAAATTTTCCTCTTAATTTCTCTGTCTGAAGCTCAGGTCCTAAACATCGCACCACTACTGAGAAGTAGAAAAATAGCCTCATTTTACAGAAGCGTTGAATGGCCATAGTTTCCACTAAAATGAAAGGTACCTAAGTGAAGGCACTAAAATGAAATGCCTGACACCTCAGAAAACTGGGCTTTTCATTAATGTGTGTAAATTTGTTTATGAATCTTGGTTGAAAGGTGAAATGTAAGTATAAAATTATAATTCTTGTAGATGTAAAGTAAAAAGTAGTTTGGATTTGTTAAAATATCTTGGCCTTGTATTCATTTGATCTTCCATAATTCTAAATGCATAAAGCTAATGAATACATTAAAATAAACTTCTAACTGTATGCGGTTTCTTTTTCTAGGCAACATCTTGGGGTCTTACTTTGCTTTTTGTGCAGTGGTGGATGGAGTTCAATATAAGACAGGATTGGGGCAAAACAAAAAGGAGTCTAAATCAAATGCAGCAAAACTGGCTCTTGATGAGCTACTTCGGTTAGAGGATACAGCACCAAAGGTTTTTGAAAGTTCAGGTAAATATTCCAGTAACATCTCTGCAAGAAAAGTATTTTTAAAAATAAAGGTATAGAATAGCTTTGACTAAACACTCCTGCATCAGTGTCTCTGCCCATTCCAGTGAATTCTTCCAGCCGAGTTAATCAGTTTGCAATTCTTAAATTTTCCCTTTCCTGCTCTTGTATTTTTAAATGCTGCTTTCAAGGTTCCAGCCATCTACAAAGGGGAGAAAGCAATACGGAAGTTAACCCTTTAAGTAGTTTCTTTTCTGTGGAGTGTTCCATGTTATTACAGCTGTTCTTTCTAGTAAAAAGTAATTTTAAATTTTGTTATGGTCTGAGACGACTTGAGTTGAAAGTCCTATGGCACTAAGTCACCACTTTCTGAAGAGTTCAGTAAGTACAACATTGATCTGCTTTTTTGACACTGGGATTTAGTAATAATCTTCTGTCCTCATGGGCAATAGCTTTGAAAGAGAGCAGAACTTTATAGAATATGGGCTAATTTAGGGAAACTAAATTAGTTGGGAAGAAGCTTATTTTTGTTCAATGATCAAATAATTGACAGATGGCAAAATGTGAATTTAAATTATCCTGACTGAGGGGCTTCCTATTTCTGTTTATGTAACTTGAAAAAACTGTTTCCAAAAATCTTTATTTTGGGATTTAAACTAAACGTTAATTACTGCTAGAAACACTAAATTACAGTGTTTGAAAGTCTTAAATATTTCCCACAATTGAAACTTTCTTGTATTAAATTTACAGGTCCTCCCCGGATTCCTGTAGAACCCATAGTTTCAGCTGAATCGACATACATTTCAAAGGTGCCTCAGGGTAGGAAATCCATTTTTTTCCCCCAGAAAATTGAATTGGAAAGCTAAGTGATGTGAGAGTTGTATTTGGTATTCATTCCTGCCAACTTAATGATGTCTATGAAAATATTACTAGATGGCTCATGCAGGGATGTCTCTGCTTTAGTGTCTCTAATCTCCCAGTGATGTGGGAGGTAAGAGTGATGTACCTGTCATATAGGTGGATAAATACACAGATGAACTTGCTTAAAGTCAAACAGTGGGTCAGTGGCAGAGTTGGAATTAACATTTCTGTCCTCAAGATATAAAAGGCTGTGTCTAATTGCATCTAGGGAGCATACTAACATAACTTGTTTGATTTTTCTTCTTCTCAATTTTTCATTGCATTTTTAATTTTTAAATTCAAAAATGTCTGTTGACAGTATTTAGTATGGATTAGTGAATGTACTGAATGACTATCATTTGTTTAGTTTTGTAGCTCATCTGAATCCTTGACATTGCTTTGTTCTGTTTTTTCCTACAAACTTGTATTTTGCTGGTTTCTATAGTCTTTTTTTTTTTTTTTTTTTAAAGAAAAATTATTTTCTTCACTAGAGAGAAGGCATCTTGTGTATGAAAGATTTTCACGAGCTCTCCGGGAAACCTTTAACAGTCTGGCTGCCAAATATCCTGAGTACCAGAGTTGTAGCAATTCATTGGCTGCTTTTATAATTGAAAAAGGCAAGTCTGTTTTGAAGTTCAGTGTACTTGTATGAAAAAACTCTCTTGTATTTGTAGGGCGCATGTACAAAAAGGGGTATTGAGCATAATATAGCAATGTAGATTAACAAGTATAGTAGCCTAATAAATCCCATAACCAGCAAACCCTACTCCTTTTAACATTCCATAAAATCATCTATAAAAAACATTATTGCACTTCCCTTATAAGGACATTACAAAAATAGATTTGTGCACATTGAAATGGAAAGCATACCATTGTGTTAGCCCTTGCCAGAAAAGTTGAGAAATGCAAGCCTTTTCAAGATTGTTGGGGTTGAAACTGCTGCATAATCTCACTTGCTCAGGCTTACTTTTCATTTTTGTTAGATGGAACAGTGGGTTTTAGCAGATCATAACCTTTCCCATGATACCTCACATGGCATGCTTTATGTGAAACATCATAATTATATTCAAATGATGAATATGGGGGAGGGGTTGCAGGGCACTTCCCCAAGGTATAGAGTGTCACACCATTATTGTTAGTTAGCCAAGAGGTCCTGAAGATGTAGAACACTAGCTAGATTTGTGTACTAAATACTAGACTGACTTTTATGTGTATTTTAAAAATGAGAAGTTACTTTTGACAATAATCAGTATATCAGGTGCCATATTTGGGTTGCAAATTTAACAAACTCTGGATGAAGCTCTGAGGAGCAGCAGCAGATGAAAAGGGAGATGATACACACTGAAAGTGTAGCCAAGGAGATTGAAGGAGAAGAGGTATTTGAGCATTTCATGAAAACCCTTGGAGGTGAGATTCAACAAGACAACAGTAAGGTCCAACTGTACTGAACAGAGTTCAGATTCATCTCTTATAATATCATCCTTTCGTCTTCCCCTGCCTCATTTAAGTTAGTGCCTAAGCCATCTGCACCACTGATACACACACTGAGCCACAGGTCTTTTTTTTTCTGTGCCTTGAGGTAGGCAGTGTTGCTGCAAGCTGTAATTGCACTAATGCATTTATCTTGCTGTCACTTAGCAGTCTGAGTTGAAGCAGTTAAGGAAGTCATCGGAGTCATCTGTCTCTCACAAGATTTTAAGAGTCCCCCCAAACTGTTTCTTCTGACGTTTCCATGGAAACTGAGTAAATACTACTACTCTCCCTTCCAGAAGAGCATAGTTCTGAATTCTTTCAGTTATCCCCTTCAGTTTACAATTTGTCAATGACTTACAGGGTCAGTGATATACCAGGACTTCAAAAGTATAGTGGCCACATTTGTGTAATGAAATATTTTTAAAATATGCTCTAAACTCTTATGGTAAAGAGGCAGTTATTTTCATTTATCAATCAAATTTCCACCAATAATTAAATGGTTGGCCACATTATACTAAAACACTCTTCTCCCCTCTTACACTCTAATAATAAATGCAATTGTTTTAATTCCTCCTTTAAAATCAGTTGCTTTAAAAAGATGGGATCCTTCAGTCAAATGAAACCACTTGTTAACTACTTTTTCTTTTTAGCTGGACAGCATGAAGTTGTAGCTCTAGGCACAGGAGAATTCAATTACAGTCAGTGCATTCATCATGATGGAAGAGTGTTGCATGACACTCATGCTGTTGTTACTGCAAGACGCTCTCTGCTTAGGTAAGAAGATGAGTACATAAACTAAGAATTGCAAACAACCATTTTGATCTACATATTGATGGCAACACATTGTGTGAATAGTAGTTTTATATAGTTAGGGCTACTGTTTTGGCGGTTTAACTTAAAATTCAAAAATTTCTAAAGAAATTATGGTGCTGTTCAAAAATTGGGGCTTTAGAAGGTTTTTCTCTGTACGTAGTATATTACACACCATTACTCATTACAGTAGTATTTACTCTCAATAATCTTTGATATTCCCTAGTGTACAGAACATAGTATTGTTGCAAACAGTACTAGGTAAAAGCTCATTAGGGAACCTTTATTGTTCACTAGCAGGGTCTAGATGGGCCAGTCAATGTATGGCATTATTGTGCTTTAGAAATCACACCCCTAGAGTCTGCATTGCTGCTCTGTGTAGACAAGTCCTTAGATAGAAGTAACTGTTTTTGATGTTTTTCCAGTGTTTGGGTAGCCACCAACTTCTTTTTTTATTGAGTGGTGTTTTATTGGTGTCTATGGATTAAAAAGAAGTCAGAAGCCTTATATATAGTATTTTAGATTTCTTTACTAGATTTATTCAGATCTTTCAGATGTGCTAAACAGAATAGCTGTCTAAATGCTCTGCATCTTAAAATGAATTTATTTTTATACATATATGCTAACTCTTTAAAAGTCTGTATATTTCAACATTTCTTGATCTATAACACTTTATTTTAGGTATTTTTATAGGCAGCTTTTGTTGTTCTATAGTAAAAATCCTATTATGATGGACAAATCCATATTTTGTATGGAACCTGCATCAAGCCTGCTCAGTCTAAAACAAAAAATAAATATTTTTCTCTACATGAATCAGTTGCCCAAAGGATCTGCTCAGATAAAGTCACAGTTGTAAGTATTTGAGTCTTATTCTGAGATGCTTATTCAGAGATGTAATAAAATACTCAAATCTTCCATTGAGAATAAATTAATTTGCATTATATTGAGGAGCATACATAGCAGGACTATAAATCAGATGGTATGGGAAAGTTTAGTTTTTGGATCTACTTGTAGAACTATGTTCAAAAGTAGCTTGAGTCTGTGACTAATGGACTGACAAATGCATATTTTGAAGCTTTTCCTTTTATATGTACACACTAAAATTGTGTAGTATGACTAGAAAAGAACTGGTTTCATTGTGAGACGTATTACTCGACCATGGTACTTAAGACTGTTGTTGCTGAAATATTAATGTTGACTGCTCATACTTTCAGAAATTCTTGGAGTTTAGAATAGTCCTTTCAAGCTAAAGTTAGAATAGATTTCTAGAGAGTCACCTGAAATGTAGCCCCCACAAGGAAACTACTTGAAGGAGAAGAGGATACTCTGTGGATTTCCTCGAGATGTGTGCTCTTGTGGCAGCTCCACAACTGAGCTCTGCTCTCCCTTGCTTTGGTGTTTCTTCTATCAGACTTCGTGGTAGAGAAGGAACTAAGGGCAGCACACCCATGCAGTCCTATAGTGTCTCAGTATTGGTCCAGGGATATGTAGGGTATATGCATGGGCAAAATGGGCGCCACCAAAAAAATCACTGATTAAAGATGCAGGGTGCATGCACACCTGGAGTGGAGCACCCCAAGTGAGATACACCTCCAGTAACTCAAATTACTACACAAGGGGAGTAACTTCTCTGTCCTTCTAAACGATAGTTTGAGCTTCTGGTTGAAATCTGTGCCATTTGGTGCTCTTTGACAATATTTTTGAGGTATCTTAATCTTGAGGCACAAAATTGCTTAGATACTAGCAGATGGTTTTTGTGCCAAATCCTGTCAGCATGGGGGCTCTTTGAATAGTGTATTTAAGTAGAGAAAGTTTTGTTTACTGCAATAGTAAATACCCTAACAAAACCATGTTGGATGGCCTTATATTAGAAGTTTTTGATCTTGGGGGTCAGATTCTGCCACCCTTACGCATATTGGACGCTTATGTAAGTATTTTTATGTTGGCAGTATCTGTCCCTTTATTAGCAGGTTTTAGTATGCTTTTCTGAGATGACATGAAGATAAACGGTAGTTGAGCAGTGCTGCCTGCAATTAGCGCCCCTGCATGCCTGCCACACCATGGGTTGTCTGGCTCAGATAGAATGCAGGACCTTTAGCCCAAAGTCACAGGCCTCTGCTGCCTGAGGAACTCTCTAAGCTAAGAACATTACTAAGCCCTTTTCTGTTTGGAATAGCCACTAAGAGGGAACATAGCATACTTAGCCAATGGTACATCTGTTTTCTTCAGATATGTTGCAGTGTGAAGGTTTTTTTGTCTGTTGCATCAAATGAGAATGGCAAGTTTGTGTCTGCTTTCATATGGCAAACATAGCTTTCAGATAACTTATAGTCAGATGCATAATGCAGCAATAATAGCCTACTTGCAGTAAAAAGAACAGGAGTACTTGTGGCACTTTAGAGACTAATAAATTTATTACAGCATAAGCTTTCACAGGCTATAGCCCACTTCATCAGATGGAACATAGAATGGAACATACAGACTAACACGGTTGCTACTCTGAAACCTTTACTTGCAGTATAATTTCAGTTTTGCATGGCTAGTGATGATTAGGATTTTGAGACTCAGGCTGAATTACTGCTTCCTCTGGTCAATATGAATAGTCAGTAGTAATGTTATTTTTAGGAAAGTGGCTTAAAAGTAATTATATTAAACCATTTATGTTTTGGACATTTTATTTGGAGGGTTTGGGGTTTTTTTGTCGTGGAAGAACAAGTTCTGTGACTTTGCTATGTCAATATTTTCTAGATACAACAGTCTCATAATGAAATCATTTGGCAGTATAAGCAGATTTTGGCAATTTAAATCTTGAAAAGTAACAGTGCCTGTTTTTGTTTCTTAGCTGTCTTTATATATCTATAGATATAGATATAAAGAAAATATTTTTGTTGGACTTCATTGGCTTTTCTGTAATCTTTATTTTAGACGTCTCAATCCAAATTCAATATCCGCATTTGAAGCTAATGAAGAGCTTAGTCTGCATCTTGCTGTGGAAGGCAAGATTTACCTAACTGTTTATTGTCCCCCTGAAGCTACAAGCAGAGTAAACAGCATGTCAGCTAGTGACAAATTAACCAGATGGGAAGTGCTTGGTGTCCAGGGAGCATTGCTAAGTCACTTCATTCAGCCAGTTTACATCAGCAGTATACTTGTTGGTAAGCCTTCCTTTACTGAGGTAAAACAATTGTTGCTTATGCCCTAACTTTCAGTTATGGTATTTCATGCTGATTACATTAATAAGAATTCTAACCAAGTGGAATATAATGCTTTATATTAAAATTTGTTTTGAGTTTTCTATACTTTGTTTTCAAAAAGAAACCAAATATAAATGTATTTATATTTTAAAATTGAAGTTTAACTTCTTTGAGATTATAATATGTTCTTCACTCTGTCAGATTACCCTCTCTGTCACCATACATTAATTCTAAATTTCCTGGGTTTTGTTGGTTTGCCGTACATGCAGTTATTTTGTGTTTAGAAATAAGATGTTACAAAGAATGTGGTGACCATTTAAATAACTTGCACATATGAAAACTCCCAACTGTATAGTCCAATAATTAGTACAAAGTACAGCTGGTCAAAAAACAAGAACATTTTCTGTTGAATTAGTAGGGGTATTATGAAAAATGTCATCAAACTCAACATTTATACTAAAACTAATTGAAGAAAAACCTTTGTATGTCATCTTGCTTCCTCTTTTTAAAGATTAAAGGTACCGCTAAATTAACCAGCTGGCAATAGATTTTATGTTGGGAAATAGTAACTGCCAAGATAATAATAAGATTTTTTTGCTACCATATGGCAATCAGTTTTGATAGTGAATGGCCTTCTTGAATTTGTACAGTAATATTTGGCTGTGCAACTCAAATAGATGAAATGGAATTGCTGGAGGTAACATGATATTGTGCCAAGTATCTTCTCTCCTGTCAGCATTTGTACTGTTAAATTAGTTTACATGTTGATGGGTTCCCCAGATTTTAACAGTTGTGGTGACTTTTTGTGTGACAATATATAGAATACCGTTTTAGAATCAGTCTGAGGAGGCACAGAATCTTTTTTTTTTTTTTTTTTTTTTTTTTTTTCCCCCCCCGACTCTCTCCTAGTACCTAATTATATGCCTGTTCCTGTCATTCATACAGTGTGTGGACACTGTCACTCATTCTGCTTTTTTAAATTACTTTTATGTTCTGATTTTTTTAATGTTTAGATTAATGCATACCAGATTTATTCTTCAACCTTCCTTTACACAAGAACTCTCCAGACAATATGTACCCTTTGGTGCCAATTTAGTCCTTGATGGAAGTGTGTTCTTCAAAGCCCATAAGAGTCAAAGGCTATGACAATACTACAGAGCTGACAACTGTGCCACTGTGGCGCTGCTAGTGCAGATCTCTAAGTCAAAGGGAGAGAACTCTCCAGTCAACTTAGGATACGTCTTCACTATCGCCAGATCGGCAGGTAGCGATTGATCTATCGGGGATCAATTTATCACGTCTCATTTAGATGCGATAAATCGATCCCCAAAGGCGCTCCCCGTTGACTCCAGAACTCCAGCTCGCCAAGAGATGCAAGCGGAGTTGACGGGAAAGCCCACTGCCGCCATGAAGACACCAGGTAAGTCGACCTAAGATGCATGACTTCAGCACTGTTGTTCATGTAGCTGAAGTTGCATATCTTAAGTTGACCCTCCTCTCCCCACCGCTAGTGTAGACCAAGTCTTAAATTACTCCAATGCCTGTGAGCAGCGGTAGCTATGTTGGCCAGAGAAGCTCTCCTGCTGATATAGCTGTCCACACCAGAACTTAGGTCAGTATAACTTACGTCGTTCGTGGGGCGAAGTGGGGGGGAGTAATTCTCACCTCTGAACAACATATGATATACTGACATAAGTTACAGAGTAGAAAGCCTAAATTCAAATCTGATGAGCCAAGTGCTTCTGTTAAATTCATGGAATAAGTTAAAATATAGAGCAACGACAGTGCAAAGGCTGACTTTCTACGTCAAAAATAAAACACCATCATAACTTGTATTTTTTACTAGCATCTTGAGCAAAGACACCAAGGATAAATTGAGCCTCTAGCGAGAAGGTATCCTATCAAAACCAAGATTGTACTTGTTGCAGATGAAGTTTAGAAAAGCTTGTGTTGCAATGATGATACTGTTCTGCAGACTTATTAAACCTGTTTGTAAAGCTGAACCTAACAGTTAAGAGTAATAATTCAACTGGAACAATTAAAGCTTCTGGGTTCTGAGCTCCCCTGAAAATATGGTTATAATTTACATGTATTCTAAAATTTCTGCTTACAGTGGCGTACCTGTGTATGGTGGAGTTTTTTTTGTTTTGTTTTGGTTTGGTTTTTTTTTTAGGTGATGGAAACTGCAGTGACACAAGAGGACTAGAAATAGCTATAAAACAACGTGTCGATGATGCACTCACATCAAAGCTTCCCATGTTTTATCTGGTCAACAGACCTCACATAAGTTTGGTGACTGCTACACATCCAGTTCAGCTAGACTTGGTGCACAGATCTCTTAGTGTGAATTGGTCACAAGGGGACACATCATTGGAAATTGTGGATGGTTTAAATGGGAAAATCACTGAAAGGTTAGAATCTTTATACTTTGTTAAAATTAGTGGTGAGCCTGATTACTCTGTGTATGTTTGTGCCTATCTAAATAATTCATTATGACTCTCAAACAGTTCTGGTTTTAGGCCACAGTATTATACAATAATTAACAAGTTCTCAACTGTGGTAGTGAAGATAGGCCTCTAAACTCAAGATAGTAAACTCAAGTTCCTAACTCGGGTGAATGAATACCTGCAGAATGTCCAAGCGATAGTGATTTGATTAGCAGCAGAAATTGCTTGGATTAGCAACTGATAAGCTCCAGGGAGAACAGCATTTGAGCTTCAAACAACACACATGCGCTGACCTTGGCCAGCTAGCTGGAGCTTAAGGCATCACTTACCTTGAGCCAGAGAATTGTGTGTGTGCATGTGAGTTAAGTTAGTGGTCAGGGGTACAACTTTAGTTTTGCCTTGGCCTGACGCTAGTGAAAACAAACCCTGTTTGATGATGATGAAATTATTTCTATTCCAATAGTAAGTCAGAAGAACGTTAGGCAGCAGCTACTAAATCAGCAGGTTCTGATAAGTTGCATTCAGGAGTTTTAAAAGAGCTGGCCAGGAGCTTGCTGGACCATTAATGCTGACTTTTATTTTTTAGTAAATATTGCAGTTTAGGGGAAATTTCAGAAGACTGGAGAAAGCTAATGTTGTACCAGTATTTAAAAAGGGTAAATGGGACAACCAGGGTAATTATAGGTCTGTCAGCCTGAAATTAATCTTGAGCAAAATAACAGAACAGTTGATCCAGGCCTCTAATTACAGTAACTCCTCGATTAATGTTGTAGTTATGTTCCTGCTGAATGCTGTTTTAAGTACGACAATGTTAAACAAGTCGAATTTCCCCATAAGAATTTTAAACAGACAAGTTAATACTGTACTCAGCAATGATGATTGTGAAAGTGGAAGAGGGTGGGATCCCAGGGAATGCCTTACTGCTAAATGATGAACTAGCACTCAGCTGAGCCCTCAAGAGTTAACATGTTGTTAATGTAGCCTCACACTCTACAAGGTAGCACGAATGAAGGGAGGGGAGACAGCATGGCAGAGAGAGAGACACACACACACCCACACACCATGTGTGAGAGACACGTGCATTACCTCTTTAAGTAGGACTGATTCCACTCTTAAGTACATTGCCTTTTTAAGTAGATCAGCAAGTTGTGATGGGAGCTTCCTGACAGCAGCTACTTCCTTCCTGCGCCCTGTCGTGTCCGCCTGGTTCTCTGTGGATCTAAGCTACAGGAGTGGGGAGGGAGAAGGGGACACCCTGACATTAGCATCCCTCTTCTCCCCTCCCCTGCATAGTAAGCAGGAGGCTCCTAGGAACAGCTCAAATTTGGGACAAAGACTTCTAAACAAGTTTAAGTCTTAGAACAAGAGTTCTCAAACTGGGGGGTTGTGATTCCTCAGGGGTTTGCAGAGTTATTACGTGTAGGGTCGTGAGCTGTCAGTCTCCTCCCCAAACCCTGCTTCACTTCCAGCATTTATAATAGTGTTAAATATTTTTTTAAAAGTGCTTTTAATTTATAAGTGGGGGGTCACAGTCATAGGTTTGCTGTGTGAAAGGGATTACAAAAGTTTGAGAACCACTGTCTTAGAGATTCAGGATGGTGACTCTGGCAGCTATAGTTCCTTCACTGGAAGAGGGTAATTTGTTTTCAGCCCTTGACCTATTTCTATATAACAGCACACGTGTCACAAAGAGAATACCTGCACTTCATTGTATACCCGGCTCATTTCCAGTACAGTATTTTCCTTCAGCTTTTCTTCAGCCCCAGGGGTGTTCTCAACCGTCCTGGCAGTAGCGGTGGTTTACCTCTGATGAGACGTGACCCTCAGAGTGGCTACTCAAAGGCTATTCCCACAAAGCACTGTTCTCTTCAACTCAAACAGCCTTTGCTCTTGTCTAGGAATTGGGGCTCCAGCTGACATCTGGACCTACCTCCCCACAGACAAATTCATAACGTTTTTGGGTCCGGTCAGGACAATTCAGGGAGCCCTTGGACCACTATAAGGAGTTGTCTACATGGGGGCTGGCCTTATGAGTGGGCAATGTAGGTGACTACCGAGATCTCCATGATCGCGGGGTGGGTGCTGTGAGAGCGCTGCAAGCTGGTAGTCTTGGGCTGCCAGAGTTAGGGGTGAATGCAGGCAAGCCCAGGGCTGGAACCAGGCAAGGGGTGGAGCATAGATCCAAAGGGTCCATGATATCTGCTCAGACACTGTGAAGGTTGATCTCTGGGTATATTATCACTTCTTATGATGCAGCCAGTGTTCTTCTCTTTCTTCCCCTTCCACCAAAGTGTGATAGCACATTCTACCAGATAAGCAGCATCCATAACATTACTCAGGGATGTGCCAGTATCTGATATTACGTAGGGCTACTACATGAGCTTCTATATGTACATTTTCTAAACATTATACCTTTCTCCATGCTGCCTGATCCAATGTGGCACTTGGTAATGCAGGACTGTCCTCAGTTATACACTCAATTCTGAAGTTCCCTACTCCCTGTGGGGATATTGTTTGGGTGAAACCTGAAGTCGAGCACTCATAGGGATGCTACTCAAGAAGAAGAGGAGGTTATTCATCATGTGTGATAATTGTTGTTCTTCATGATGTTTTTGTCTGGGGGGGTCCACTAGCAGCCCTCCTTCCCCTCTAAATCGGACTATTCTCTGTGGAACGTTCAGGTGGAGAAGGAACTGAAGACAGTTCACCTGCTCATCCCTATGTAGCCCCTGAATGCGGCACAAGGAGGATTAGAAAAGTGCACAGGCTGAATAGACACTGCTAATAGAAAATCTCCAGTTGGGCTTGCGAGGCACATGAGAAGCTTGGAATAAGTGACAGATGGATCACTTGATGATTACCTGTTCTGTTCATTCCATCTGGGGCACCTGGCACTGGCCACTGTCAGAAGACAGGATACTGGGTTAGATGGATCTTTGGTCTGACCCAGTAGGGCCATTCCTATGTTATGTAACCTGAAGTGGAGCATCTGTAGGGACACACATGCAGTTAATGCATAAGTTGAATAACTGCTGCTTTTGGCATCAACAATTAAAGGAGGATGTTGATAAACTGGAGAGGGTTCAGAGAAGAGTCATGAGAATGATTAAAGAATTAGAAAACATCTTTACAGAGAGAGACTCCAGGAGCTGTGTGTTTAGTTTAAGAATAAAATGGTTAAGAGGTGCCTTGATTACAGTCTAGAACTACCTGCTTGGGAACAAAAATTTGATGCTGGGTTCTTCAGTGTAAAAGACAAAAGGTATAACAAGATCCAGTGGTTGGAAGTTGAAGCTATGCTAATTGAAACTCAAAACAGGACGCAATTTATAACATGAAGAGCAATTAAACATTGGAACAACTTACTAAGGGTTGTGGTTGATTCTCCATCACTGAAATGTTTATGTTGTGTGGATGATGTTCTAAAAGATATTCTCTAGTCTAGTTCAAACATGAATTATTTCACGGAAGTCCTATAGCCTATGTTATGTTGGAGTTAAGACTAGATTAGATGATCACAATGGTCCCTTCTTGCTTTAGAACCTATTAGTCTACACTCATGCCATTCTTCCTTATAATTAAACACCCTTAAAGAGGCAAGATTGTCAATGAAGCACCAAAATATGAAACTCAGTAGTCCTTCTTTATTGAAATTAAGACTCTTTTCCCCTTTATCTCCCATCAGCAGTATAACCTTGAAGAGACTGAATATATGCAATAGTTTGACTAAAACCAGTAGTATCCTGATCTGGTAAATTACAGGATTGAAAAGATTTTGCCAGCCTTCCAGTAGCTGTAATTATGGAGTTTATACCTCTTGATTCCGTTGTGTTTGTTCAATTCTGCTCTAAGTGGAGAACAGATCACTTATGTAGTTTGAAACAGATAATCTTTATTTAAAACGTGGTAGCTGAAGCAAATAGAAACTGAACTGAATAACAAATTTCTTAATTTGTCTCATTGCTTTTTTCCCCCCTCAACCCTAGTTCACCGTTCAAAAGTGGCACTTCAATGGCAAGCCGTCTTTGCAAGGCTGCAATGTTAAATCGTTTCAAACTGGTTTCTAAGGAAGCGCAAAGAAGTGATTTGCTTAAAGCTAGTACATATCATGAAGCAAAGGTAAGACTAATTAAAGGAAAAACAGTAAGTGTCATTTTAATGGTTGGTTTGAAGGTGCAGATAGGTGGCAAGGAAAGATTTCTAGTATGCTGGAGATGTTATGTGAATGGTTGAGCATTTCTTACAGCAGTAATAACCTTTGTCTCAAAGGCCTGCTTACTGGTTATTTGTAAGTGAGGTTGTGACAAGGGCCATTCACCTCTCATATCAGTGGCTCAGGGGAGTGATTTTTTACCCCCCTGAGCCAGAAAGTTAGAGCGTTATAAGATGTAAGTGTAGACAAGCCCTGAGACAAGATACGTATTTTCTCTTTTTCCCTTGAAGGTGCACATAGGATTTTCTTTTCTAACAGATGTTATGATGACTTTTGTCAGCATTGGCTCAACTTTATTTCTATAGTAATTGTTAATTTAGATATTATACTAAACCTTTTCAATGGTTTCAAAGCTACCATTGTAAATTTACCTGTTTTTAGATTCATGCAATACACAGCTAAATATTAGCATGGTGTAGAGAATGAGTAGTTAAATTGATGTTGACAAAATCCTGTTTTTTCCCTTTGCCCAGTCTGCTGCATTTCTTGTTTTGTATTCAGTGAACAATGGCATCTCAGGCATGTTTCAAATCATGTTTTGCTATGGAATATCCTAATTGCACAATATATTAAAAAGGGCAGATCTTGTAGTCATCTGTAGCAATTTTTTAACTTTGGTTTCTCTTTAGATTAAGTCAGCACCCTACCAGGAAGCGAAACATTTGCTGAAAAGCTACCTAGAGCAGCATGGCTATGGATCATGGATTGTGAAGTCTCCGTATATTGAGCAGTTCAGCATGTAACTACTAAGCTGATATATTGGTTTTTATGACCTATATAAATAAAAAAGTTAATTTTGAGAGTAAAATATTTGGATATTGGTAGTCTTAATCTTTCAAATCAGTGCCATTTACAGCAATAACAAGTGAATGGCTCAAAAACTTTTGTTGTCAATTTAAACACAAATATTAGACTACCTCTTGTAACAGATGAGACTTACTCAGGATATCAGTGATTGTCTTAGATAATCTCACAAAGTTGCTATTGAAGAGTCGTATCTGTATTTTTTGTGGTGTTCTTTAAAGACCCTGAGATTTTTTCCTGTCAAGTTTACAATGTCACAAATTATGCATTGACTTTCCTGCTTCTCGCAGATGTTTCTTCAGTGAAATTTCTGTGAAATTTGGCTTTCTTCAGAAGATGCTATTAATATCCTTTTATGGTTTAGTTGTAAGCGTGAAATACATTTTGATCTCCAAAATCACTCAGTGAAAAATGATGGTTGTTAATACTAGCTTTATTCATCTTTTGTTTAAGTTAATTTAAACCAGTCTTCATTGGAATACCTGAATTTAGGATTAGCCAGTGAAACACTCTATTATATACATCAGTGCTGGAGGATAATAAAAGCTTACTGTATTCTTAGAGGTAAAACTTCAGTATTGTTAATATCAAACTTCTACTTCTCAGAAATGATACTTTTAGTGTTTATCAGTGTTAAGCATTTTAGCTTCCTAATTTTCAGTGAGTTTAATAATAGTAGAAAAGTGTACAATTGATAGCATTGGATAATGAAATCTTTAACCATAAGAAGTGTTGCGTAAGTAATGGTGAAAGTTTCCCTATATTGTATTGACAATGAGCCTTGCTCCTGACATGGAAAATAGGGCTGGTATTTTCCTCTCATTTAGCTCTCTGAAGCCCATGATGAGCCTTACTAACTTGGTTGCATCCTTTGAGGACTTGGATTACAAACCTCTTCGGTCTTTTTCCTGTACCCAAGGGATGTTTAAAAGTTCTGAATTAGCTTTTTTCAAAGTCAGTGTTCAGTTTCTTGGTGAAGTACATATGAGTGAATGATATAATTTAATGGGTTAAAGAGTTGGTTCCTGTTATAGCATTTTATTGACAAACTGTCAGAACAGAGGAGATCCCTACAATTTTCATTTATCTAGATTAATGTTAGAGTAGCTCCATTAGGAAGCCCCATGATTGTTTTAAACAGTACTGCAATTCATGCTATCTTCTCTTATAAAAACATTGTGCCACACTAAATAGCTGCAAAATTTTGTAATTGACTCAGCAGCTGTTTCTCTCTTTGTGATCAATGTGTCCCAGAACCAATCTATATCTGTTTTTATTCCCTCAAAAAAAAGCCACGGAGGTTGCAGACCATGTGTTGCATTGTCTTCTGAAACCAGACCAAAATAGTAAAACTGCTGTGCATCCAGTATACATAAATCATATTTGTTTTTACACCAAAATCTCATTAAGCTGTCATTGTCTTTAAGTATTCCTTCCCGTTGCACTAATTTTTTCATTTCTTCATCATATAGTCTTTCATATCAACAATTTCTTGACAATTACTAGGTGTTCTGTTCCAGACCAGCAGTAATCATTTCCCTCATTCATTAAAGAGCTTGTTAAATGGAAACCCATAGAGGTAAGACTGGGCATATTTTAGGATCACATTAGCTCAAACTTTGTATATTCAGGAACAGTTACAGTACTTTTATTATCTTTCCATCCTTGGCCTCTATAGAAATTTCAAGGCTGCAAATGGTATTGCCGTATTTTGACATAGGCCTCTTTACTAGTAATTAGCCTGATTCCTCCAACTCATTTCTGTAGGCTACTAACATGTCAGTGACTTTAGATCACTGGTATCATTGGGGAGTATAGTCAAAATAGTGACAAAAGGTGAAAAATGCTGTGCTCCATTATAAGTCTGTTAAGCAAATTCATTCCCCAAGTATAAAGCATCAGTTGCAAAACTGCTGGCCAAAATGGATGCGTTTTCCTTAAGTTACAGTAGTAATACTCCTTTGTTTTCAAGAAGGAAAGTTTAAAAGGTTTTTAGAGTTAAATACCTACTCTTTTTTCATGTTTCTATAGAATGTTACTATATTTGAAAAAATAACAATTAGTTTAATTTTGCTCTTTTGACTTATATTTCACTCAAGATGCTGAAAGCTGGATTTATATAAGTTTCATTTTGTACTCCTTCCTAGTGCAGTGCTATAAAGTGGGTTTGAGCTTGTTGGACGAGTGGTATACTAAAACAAAAGCCTGTTTTCCATATTTGTGTGTTTTATATCAGTAACTACTTATATGTAGTTGAGTAAAATGAATAGTAGGCCTTCAATAAAAACAAGAGTTCAATCAGATGTGGGTTTTTTATTATCTTGATGTGGGGAAGATGATTTTAAAAGCTTTTTTTCAGAAATGAAATGTCAATGAATTAAAACTTCCTAGTCTTACTAAATTTTGAAAGTGGCACTACTGTACCAGCACTTGTCATTAATTTGTAATTGAGTTTTTTTCATTTCCCTGATTTTTTTCATTTTCCCTGATTTTTCTTTTATTTCTAATACACAGCTTCTTTTTTCATGTAAGGGGTAATGCTTCTCACTTTTGGAACTTGGAAGCTCTCCAGTAGTGTTGATGGGCACACTAGGACCAAGATATACCCTTCACCTCAGGTCACCAGAAATTCTGCCTCTCAATGTTCCCTCTACGTTTTGACAGGCCATGTGCGCAAAAAACTTCTGTGCAAATTTTTGTGCTTCTGTGCAAATGTTTGTGCGCCTGGTGTTTCACTGTGTGCGCAGAGTTTAGGATCTGCGTGCGCACATGCACAGCTTAGAGGGAACAGTGCTGCCTCTGGCAGCAGAATAACTTGGCCATTCAGTTTCTCCCCACCACCTTGTTTATAAAATCACTAAAATTAGTGATTTTTATAAACAGGGTGGAAATTAATAAAAGTACACACTTCATTTCAGCTTCTAGCTCCTTTCCCTTTCTCACTGAGGAATCCCCAGAGCGCTGAGACTTTAATCTTGTGGTGCTGGATCTCTCTCTCTCTCTCTCTCTCTCTCTCTCTCTCTCTCAGCTATGGTATCAGAGAAGCACCACAAAGCAGCAAGCTTCATCTAAGAGGTGCAATATTTATAAAATTCAGCTTTCCCAGAGTCTGAGGTGTAGCTATGTGGTGCTGTGCACTGACTCTAGCATTGCCAGATCATGGGGTTCTGAGTTGAACCAGAATGTTGGGGACTCACTTAACCGCACATGAAGCCCCATTAGAAGGCTCAAGCAGGAGCGTGAGAATTCCAAAGAAGAAAAGAACATCTTAACAAGCTGTGAGGGGTGTGGCTCGCAAACCCCAGAGACTCTGGATCCTAAAAAGAAAAAGCAAGTCTCACCACTTCAGGAAAGAAGTAAATCATTTATTTTTAAGGAAGTAGTAGTATAAAAATCAGGTTTGTACCATCAGAATAGAAAGGCAAAGGAGAAGAGGTATGTTTGTGGGGGCTGCTCTTATGTAAAGAGGTTATGAATTTAAGTTCCCGCACCACTTTGAGTTGGTGTCTGGTCTGTGGGGAGATTGCTTCTGATGATGATCTTGAAGTTTTTGTAGGGTTGTTAGGAAACTAGAAGAATAGGTTCAGGAAAGATTTATTTCAGGATTGGTTCCATATCGAGTAGCGGTGGTAGTTTTTTGATGATACCATGTATGAATGCTAGAGTGGTGTGGTAGGTGATCACTAGGGTTTTATTTCTGTACTGAAGCAAATTCTCTCAGTATTTAGGTGGCCTGTTCCGTGATGTGATCTGCTTCTCTACTAGCGTGTCCTAAAAGACAAAAGCACCCTGTGGGTGAAAACTTATATCTGACCTATCAGCCCTCATCCTCAAAGGAAACCTACACAACACTTTCAAAAGATGAGCATGGGAGCTTAAATTCACAACTCGTAGACACTAAAAATAATGGACTGAACAGAGACACTGTTCACTGTAATAAGACTATGGCTTATTATAATAATTTGTAACCCACTAACCCCCTGTTTTTGTCCTCTGACTCCAGAGGTGTTAATGGGCCACTCTACCTTGAATGGTCCATTAAAGTATGTAGTAACTACTTATGCTAAACAATCTGTTTCATAGATAAATGCAAGGTGGTGCTTGGAGAACCTTTCCCAGACCTGAAGATAAGCTCTGTGTGACTCAAAAACTTCTATCTCAAAAACAAAGTTGTCCTAAAGCTACAGCCTCCCCACCTTGTGTCTCTACAGATAACACAAGCATTTACGTGAGAGAGCGTACAATGCCTGTACAAGATATGTTCTGTTGGTCTACCTTCTGCACCTGGAGTTGCAAGGAGCACCTGGAAGTAGTTGCAACAAGCTCAGGTCACATTTATATCCATCCATGAGCAACATACTAATCAGTGTCCTGCCCAGAGAAACAGACCCACTCATAACTTGCCAAGTGCTGGAAATGACTCATAAATCAAGAACTTTTTGAGCTCATGAGCAGAGCATTGTTCATCCAAGTATCAAAATAAGCATAGCTGGGGACATAACTTTACACTATAGCAAAGATTCAAAACTTACCATTTTAGTGATCTTTCACAGAAAAATGTCTCCAGTGGTTACAGGTACCATGTGTCAGTATCTTCCCTGAGTGTGTTTTCACAAAATATGCTTCCAAAAAATCTTAATGAGGCATAGTCACAATCTGTAATGCAAAATTAGATGAAATTCTGACACCACTTCCAAATGTTTCTGCATAGAAGAAAGTACAACATTCTGAAAGTTTGCCCAATTTTCCCTATAGGACCAATGTATCAGGCAAAATATGTGTATATAGTTCAGTAATGTTATATCTAATAGTGCCTCATATCAGCTGCTTCAGAGGAAATGCATGAAGCCCCAAAATGGTAATTGTAGAATACACCAATTGTATGATAATTGTAGAATACACCACTGGGTGAATTTCTTCCTGTCATTCTTCTTTTCTGAAATATGTATGTAAGGCTACTACATGTGCACATATTTACAAAACATTATGCCCTCATCCATGCCTTCAGATCCAAAGCAGCCATTGATTCTTCAATATTATCTTCAGTTTTTGACTCTATTCCAAAGCTCCCTCCTCCTTCCGGGGATAGTGCTCAGAAGTCCCCGGAGGTGGCATATCCATAGGGACACTACTTGAAGAAGAGGTTATTTACCTTGTGCAGTAATTGTGGTTCTTTGAGATGTGTCCCCCTATGGGTTCTCCACTGTCCGTCGTCCTTTCCTTCTGCTTCAGAGCATTTCATAAGGGACACTGACATAGAGAAGAAACTGAGGGCAGCTCACCTGTGCACCCCTGTATAGCCTGGGTATGAGGGATGTCTGGCATGAGGCAGCTTAGCGTGCTTGTGTGGATAGAATGGACACAGCTAGCTGAAAATCTCTGATCAAGGGCTCAAGATGTGCATACACACCTGAGTTGGAGGTAGACACACCCATGTCAAGGAACTGCAGTTACTATACAAGTTAACATCATTTTCAGTTGAGATTAAAATGTGCTCTTCCTTATTTTGTTCCAGAGTGAAGCCCAGATGTATACTCTGTCACCTAGGATTCATTTGATGATGATATGGATGCAGTTTAATCACAGCTTATCTGACTGGTGATGCACTGAACTACCACTCGTTTATAGAATGGAGCGAGAGGGAAATGCTGTGATTTCCCCCACCCCACCCCACCCCGTCCCGAAGTTCTTGCAATACACCAGATGAGCAACTGGCCTTTTCCACAGCCAAATTCTCTGTGCTTGTGGTACTGGTGTGGTGGTTGTAGTCATTGTGGATGGTCATATTTAAGAATTAAAATATTTGTGGAAGTGTCAGATCAGATGGAGTAGTGTGCCTTGCTAGATGTGATGTACTTTTGAGGTTTGACTGAAAAGTAAGGAACCCTCCCACAGGTCTGTCTTGTCTTGGGGTCTGATCTGAAGATATCAGATATTGGGGTCACCCACATGGGTGATCTATCCAACCTTGTATGTTTCAATTTGGGGGCTACTTAGCACCTTAATAACATCATGTTAACATCAACAGTTCATTTTCTCATGAACTTAGTAGGTAACTAATCCTGAGGATTTTTGTGATCCATTCACTTGTGCTGGCATGTTTCTGTATTTGAGTTAGCCTCCCAGCATGTCACTTATCACCTTTCACCATTTATTATCAATTAATATCACCTATTTAATGGGAATCAGAGGGGTAGCCGTGTTAGTCTGAAATTGCAGAAGTGACAGAGTCCTGTGGCACCTTAAAGACTAACTAAAGTTTTAGAGCATAAGCTTTCGTGGGCTAGTACCCACTTTGTCAGATGCATGCAGTGGAAACTGCAATTCCACTGCATGCATCCGACGAAGTGGGTACTAGCCCACGAAAGCTTATGCTCTAAAACTTTAGTTAGTCTTTAAGGTGCCACAGGACTCTTTGTCATATTTAATGGGGTGTGTCAACTTCCTATTTCCTTTATACCCTCATTGCTTCAATTAAACAGGCATCCTTTTAACATCTCATTAGAAATGTATAAATAAAATCCCATATTTGCACTATCAATCATTCACTAGAAATGACTGACATGTTACAAATATAGCATCATGACTTAACTGCAGGATCAAATAGGACCAGAGGAGAAGCCTGCAATTGACTTTATGAATTTGCATAAGTAACACATTCTGAGAATTCCAGCCAATGTAAATAACTTTTCAGGGAAAAAAGATCTTCTTTTCAATATATAAGAATATTTCCCTAAATTTAGTATATCTCTGTAAATTTAAATAATACATCAGATTTGTAAATCTAAACCATGTCTCCCTTGATATTTTGTATAACATACCGTAATATAGATCCCTTGTTTATACAAATGTTACTGACAGCTTCAGTGTAACTACACATAGTACCTGCTAAAGATCAATAAGCATTACCAAACATTGGTGATATCTTTTACTAGTCTCTCTTCATGTGGGATCATGTCCATCGAAAGTTTCCGCAGAGGAAAACTGTATGGGACACTTAGTTGTGATAAAATTCAGTCATCAGTGCTTTTAAAAGCAATTTTTGTTTATTCATTTGTCATTTGCTTCTCAAGAAATAGATCTAGGGTTAGTAAAAGTGCTTAATGTATGTACTAGTAGTGTGGACGGAAGGAAAATGCACATATACCTCTGTATGTGAGCAAAGATAAGAATAGGTTTATTGTTAAGTAAATGTTTATACATTTATTTTTTAGTGAAGTTGTAATGCAAACAATGTTCTGTAATTTAAATAAGAAATTCCTTGTGTAAAAATATTGAGCCATAATTGGGGTAGCAATATTAACTTTCATGGAAGTATGGTGATTTACACCTGCTGAGGATCTTTATCTACAGTGCACTCTTATGCAGCCTTACATTTGCCATGTAGGAAAAGGTATCATCAAACTTAGCATACCACGGGATGTGTCATGAAAGACTACAGGAAATGTGCTGACCACTAGTACGTACCTAATGTTCAAAAATACATAAATTTTGCTGCAGTAATTTTGCTACAGCAGAAGCAGTTTTGGTGAGGAGTGGAGCCAGATTAATTTTGTGGCTCATTGTCATGGAAGAATATCATGTGGAATATGCCATTGGAGCTCTGAACCCTTATTTGGTCCTAAAGGTTAGTAAAGAAGTTTTGTTATGACTTTGTTTTTTTTAAAAAAAATGTAGTCATGTTTCATGAATGCTTATGTAGCCATATTAAATGTTAGTATAGCTACAAAGAAAAAAATACTTCGTAAATAAGCAATGAGTTTTCTTCCTCCTCCTCAGCTGCTTAAAAAGATATGTTTACAGTTAACATAAAAAAGATATATTTACAGTTGTGTAACTCAAAACCACTCATATGCTGGCTGGACAAAAATAGAAAAGTTTAAGATTAGCAGCCGTGTTAGTCTGTATCTGTAAATAAGACGAGGAAGACTTTGTAGCACCTTACAGACTAACCAGTTTATTTCAGCATAAGCTTTCGTGGGCTATAGCCCACTTCATCGGATGCATAGAATGGAACAGAAGTAAGACGCTTTTATACACACACAAAGCAGGGGAAAAAAAGGTTGTACATTAGCATACCAGTACTAAGAGGCTATTTAATTTGGATGGGCTATTATCAGCAGGAGAAAAAAGTACCTTTTGAAATGGATGTCAGGAGATAACAACTATTGAAGGTAAATTAACTAGGGAAATGCCATCAGTTAGTGTAATGAGCGAACCATTTGCAAGTTCTATTTATTCCTTGGTTTATTGTGTCCAATTTGAAAATTAATTCCAGTTCCTCAGTTTCGCCCCCAACTTAAGCCTGTCCAACGCATCATCAAAGACCTACAACCTATCCTGAAAGATGATCCCTCACTCTCACAGCTCTTGGGAGACAGACCAGTCCTCGCTTACAGACAGCCCCCCAACCTGAAACAAATACTCACCAGCAACCGCATACCACACAACAAACACACTAACCCAGGTACCTATCCTTGTAACAAAGCCCGATGCCAACTCTGTCCTCATATCCATTCAACTGACACCATCATAGGACCTAATCACATCAGCCACACCATCAGAGGCTCATTCACCTGCACATTGACCAATGTGATATATGCCATCATGTGCCAGCAATGCCCCTCTGCTATGTACATTGGCCAAACCGGCCAGTCTCTACGCAAAAGAAGAAATGGACACAAATCTGACATCAGGAATCATAACATTCAAAAAACAGTAGGAGAACACTTCAGTCTTCCTGGCCATTCCATTAGAGACTTGATGGTGTCAGTTCTGAAACAGAAAAACTTCCAAAACAGACTCCAACGAGAAACTGAGGAACTGGAATTAATTTTCAAATTGCACATAATAAACCAAGGACTAAATAGAACTTGCGAATGGTTTGCTCATTACACTAATTGATTGCATTTCTCTAGTTAGTTTACCTTCAATAGTTATCTCCTGATATCCATTTCAAAAGGTACCTTTTTCTCCTGCTGATAATGGCCCATCCAAATTAAACAGCCTCTTAGTATTGGTATGCTAATGTACAACCTTTTCTTTTTTTTTTTTTTTTGCTTTGTGTGTGTATAAATGCATCTTACTTCTGTTCCAGTCTATGCATCTGATGAAGTGGGCTATAGCCCACGAAAGCTTATGCTGAAATAAACTCGTTAGTCTCTTAGGTGTAACATAAAGTAAAGTAACATAGTTATAAGATGACTACAACTACTCTTTCTTGGCTTAGATATTAAGGTAATCAAGTAGTAGTAAATATAATGATAGTAATTAAGCATGCATTACTGTGACAACTTTATAACACAGGAATAATCTTTCTCTTTTGTTTATATTTAGCTTTCTGTCACCAAGCAAATTTCATTGTAGAATATAAGCCTAAACTGTGTTGGGGGTAGTATTTTCTCCTCTTAGCCCTGGTGTACACTATGAGTTCAGGTCCAATTTAGCAGTGTTAGATTGATTTAACCCTGCGCCCATCCACATGACAAAGCCATTTTTGTCAACTTAAAGGGCTCTTAAAATCGATTTCAGTACTCCTCCCCGACAAGGGGATTAGTGCTGAAATCGACATCGCCGGGTCGAATTTGGTTTAGTGTGGACGCAGTTCGACAGTATTGGCCTCCAGGAGCTATCCCAGAGTTCTCCATTGTGATCACTCTGGACAGCACTCTCAACTCTGATGCACTGGCAAGGTAAACAGGAAAAGCCCTGGGAACTTTTGAATTGCATTTCCTGTTGGCCGGTGTGGCGAGTTCATCAGCACAGGTGACCATGCAGAGCACACCATCACACTTCTCCCTTGCAGGTGTCCATGGAGGAGGAGTCTCTCGCAACAGGGATGAGGATTTTGGTTTTGCTTGCAAAACATCTTGAGAAACATTTCAGCAGTGTCACTACTGTGAAGAATATTAACTTTTGAGCACCAATACATGGGATTCTCAGACACAATAACAAGCTAATGTTAAATGTACTGTTGCTGCATGGAAGAATTATGGTGGTTATGCAAAATGAATGGCACAGAAACATTGTGTTAAATAAGTCAGATTTAAGATTTACAAGAAAAATCAGATATAACTGAAACCAGGTACTTTTCTGTAGATTGAATTGGCCTGGTATTTAACAAGTGGCATGAAACTTGATCCATTTATTTTATAGTGGTATGTTGCCACATATTCTTTTGTGGATGTGCCATATGTTACTTATGCACAGACATAAACACACATTGCAGACCCAATGATTCCTCAAGATGTTTTGGAATCATTTTGTATACATTTTAGGAAGATAAGGCATGTATGGCTAAAACTGAAATGGTTGAAACTGGGACAGCAACTAAAATCTAACATATCTGGCCTTCAACCACGGACAGCACAAACAGCTCCCTTCCCACTCCTGATGCTGCCCCAGCCAACTAAAATTCAGTGTACTGTACTCTAAAGAAGAGTAATTTGGAATCTGGCAATCCCCTACAGGGAATAATTTCTTGTGTTTCACCGTGTTCTAAAAATATCCTGCCCCAAGACAGAACACACAAAGTACAGGAATAGTAACCACATCCCCACTGCACTGGTTTCATGAGGCACTGCAGCCACTGAATTCTCATATACACAGGTATGAAGCCACATCCTTCAACACCCCAGCTCTCTTCTAAAATGATTTCTGTGCTGGCCTCATGTAGTCTGGCAAAGATCAGTTCCACACTGCACACTGAATGTATCCATGATGCATTTTAGGAAGTGAAGGGCTCTGATGTTCCTAAAAATACAGAGATCAGTCTCCCCTCAACAAACTCTCTTGATGCTGGAGTGCTTAGCAGTTACCAGCTAGACTCAGACTTCTCGTTTTGGGGAGAGTGATTGAGAAGGCAATTGCTAATGTATTGCAGGTATACTTAGCATTTTTGACGTTTTGGGTAGATCCCAGTCTGGGTGCTAGCAAACCTTTGAAACTGAGACTTTTATCTTATCCTCAACCACTGGAAAGCCAAAGTCTTGCTGTTAGTTAGAAATTGTGCATAATGAAGCGTTTCATAACACATACCTTTATTGATGGGATAGTGCTGCAGTAGTGAATCAGGTAAAGGCCCTCGGCATTGCTTTGGACCATGCCCTATCTCCCTTTCTGTCGTAAGGTGTATGCGATATGTAAATATCAGAGTGGGCAGGTTTCCATTTTCACTTCTATTTATAGCATGCCAGTCTTGCACCAGTAATACAAACCTTTATGAATGATTCAAACTCTTATTTTTTTTCTTAGCATAGCTACTCTTGGACCTGTATTTATCACACATTCTTACAATTCCTTTTCCCCCACATTTGTTTTGTGTTTATATTTTAAGAGGGATTTATTTTATGATTTATTTGTTGTACACTGTTTTGAACATTTTGACAGTGGTAAGGGACTCTATAAAGAGAAATATTCCACAGAAAGCAGGATTTATGACAAAGGAAACTACTTTGTAGTAATTCTGTTTGTCACAACTGTTATCTTATCTCCTTCCTGCTTTCCCTTTCTCTTTTGAGTTCAGTTTTTAGTAATATTTTATCATCTTATTGCTTTTAGTTGTTTGGGAAGCATCAGATCAGCAAGAAGAAAGTGGAGGTGGTTCGTACATGGTTTTGATGATTGACAGTCATCTGGCCTCTTGAATCCTAGTGGGTGGAGACAGAACACTCTTCCCTCAGACAGCGAAGGAAGAGACGATGACTAGAGCAAACAGAAATAACAATACTGTAAGTAATTTTACCAGTTTTGACAGACAGCTGCGATTATAGTTTATTTTCTGCTATTTGCCACATTTGAGAAAACTGCCTTTTTTTCCCCAATTACTTACAACCTGTTCTGAAGTATGATTCTGAATACACCATTCTCCACCCACTTAGTAAAACATCAAAGAGACAATGATGGACTGATAACTGTACTAGTATAGCTTGTTTTCATCAATTACCATTTGTGCTGTTGTCAACACTGAGTGGTGGTTTTTGAATTGTAAAAGGTATTCCGCTTAGTTTCCTTTTGCATAAACTTTTTAAAAATGTTACATGACTGACTCTATCTTCATTCAGATTAATTGCATTTCAGAGGTTACACAAAAAGGCTTTGTGTACAAAATATAAGAAGATTTGTCTGATATATATTCATTTAGATTTATTATTTGGCAGCACTATTTTGTTGCTGGATGAAATTGGCTATGAAAATGTTTAGGACACTGGTTTCACACTTGGAGGATTATTTCTGTTCTTGAGTTTGGGTTTGGTTTTTTTTTGTTTTTTGGACAACCTTTCCATGTTTCTCAAAGATCTTATCTTTGAGATGTAAACATTAATTGCTGCAAAGTTCTTGCTACAAAGACATAACTAGGAACCTGAGTAGAGGAAGAACTTTAGCAGGGAAGAGCTTTAGCAAGACACTTGCTAGTTTTCGGCACTTGTTCTTTTACTTGTCTTATATATGCTACATATTGATTGTTATGCAAACATAAGCTGCTATTTTATTTTGTTTGATGGAATTTAAGTAGAGCCTGTAAAAAAAAAAAAAAAAAAAAAAAAAAAAAAAAAAAATAAACCACAGGAGTCAAGTCTCAGCTTATTTCCAAGTGTCTCATGCTGAATCTGTTACAGAAACTCTTGTGTACAAGTAGATGCTGTTTTTAACTAGATTCCTCTATATGATGCAGTGTGCCACCAGTGATCTGAGCCTTGAGATCTAGATAAGCATCATATTTAATGAAGAAATATAACAGTAAACCTTATTTCACGTATCACAAAATTTAATATATCTTCATTTATTACCATCTACATTCATAAAGTATGAGCTATATTTAACATGGTGTTTTAATAAATAGTTGTTTTGAAGTACAGCAATTTAATGAGAACTAATTAGCTTAACACACACACTCACACACACAATAGTTTTGGAGCCCGTAGGGCTTACAAATTGAATGAGATTTCATTTTACTGTAGAAAGTCTTGCTTAACACCTGTACTTAAAGAATATGATAGTGCCAGATGGACAACAAGTTAATAAGCTACACGGCAAAAATATAAATTATAATAATTAAATATATAAATAAATAATGTAGCAATTACAGTAACAAATGTTATCCACTATTTTGATTGAAGTAGCTAGTGACTTTACACTGTAACCCTACTAGAGTACATAGACTGCAGAAGTTTCCGCAGTCCTTCAAGAAACTCTTGAGTATTCTTCTGTTGGCAGCCTTCGCATTTTGGTGTTGTGTTTTTCTGCAATTAAAATATTTATATAGTTAATAATTGATTAGTGATAGCTCCGTCATTGACTAGTGGTGATGCATGAACTTGTGCATGCTCAATTTCCTTCCACAACGAGGCCCAGATGTTTTTCAGGTTTTTACTTTTTGCTTAAGGTAGGTATTCATATAGTAAAATAAGCCACAGATAGTGGAATGTTCTGCGTCAGTGAAATATATCACAACTTCAGTTTATTAACTTTCAGTAATAACAGAGTTGGTTAATAATCGATCTGAGGCAGATTTCATTTTCTAATCAAAACCTGAGTGATATTTCTAAAATATCAGTTGGCTCCCTCTTAGCCATGTTTTCTGTGTTATTTTTTAATCATAGTAGGGTTTGGCAAGTCGTAGTACCAAATCCTGCTGCATAGTGTCGCTTATGTTCAGCATTAGAGACTGCAGAGTCATGTACTTGTGATCCAGTCCTGGAAACCGTTGCTCATGTGAGGATTCTTTACTCTGCCATAAGCAAAGATTTGCAAGACATTGACTTGAGTCATAATCAGATTAATAAAATTAATTAGGAACTTATATTACAGAAACTTTTGATTGTAAGCATTATATAACCAAAAAGGGATAAACCATACCTTGTCCTAGTGGATTACCATGCAAATATACATTGCTACATATATAACACATTAGACATTTTGCTAGCTATTACAGTGCCAGAAAGTCTCAAAAAAACCGAGTACCCATCTGAAAAACAATAAAATGTATTCGTTTCAAGATTGGTATTCAAGATTAACTTAAATGGCTTCATTTTCAGCGAAGAAACTCTACTTGGCCACTGTATATAATCAAATGTGCAGTTCCCATCACCAAGATTTCTTCTTTATTCTAGTTAAAGGACAGAAAAAAGAAAGGAAAAATGCCCATTGCAATCTATGGGGAATTTGTTTCCTACACTGAGCTTTAAAACTCTGCTTTTAAAAAAAAATCAGATTTGGATTACCATTAAGCTACACATTTCTTTTTAAAAGCATCCAACCCAAGTTAAAAAGAAAAACATTTGTAAGAGGCTCTTTAACTTGAATTTTCCTCTTTGCAGTGCAACAACAGAACCATATTCTTGGTTTTCTGTTAACAGAAAATGTCAAGAAGAGCTCGGATCCTGTGGTGATGGGAGTAGTATAGAGTCTAGATATATTAGATGTAAAAAGACTTTGAGACAGATTATGGGAGTGTCAAATGAGCAAATAATGTTGTGATGGGTCCACTGCCAGGAGATAAATTTTTCTTTTTCTAGTTCATATTCTATCAATTTCTAAATTTGTGTATCAAACTGAATAAAAAAGAATCCTTACCACAGAAGCACCAAAATGTTTCATGATACGTTCAATACTTTTATTAACCGTAACATTTTTTTCACTTTCTTCTTTTAAAGTGTTCATTTCAGCCAAATAAACGCCCAAGGCCTCCATTCTGCGCTCCTCCTAAAATAAAAAGGAAAATTATTGCTAAGTATGACTGGCATTTACTGGGGCCAGCAAAAAATGTATTATTTGAATAGTGAATACACCTTGATTTATTTTACCTTAGTCTGAGAAGCTTATATAGTATATCATTCATCTGTGCTCTTTAAAGTCAGACTATAAGAAATTAAAAATGGGCCCAACTCTAGTATTTTCTTGTTCCGCCCCATTTGGAAGTCTGGTCAACCATTACCGGATTCCTTGAGCATAGGAAAATCCTCAGGTGACACAGAGCTGCTCTTGAAGCGCCTACACAAATACTTGGTCCTAGTTTGTAGTGTAGGAGGTATCATCTGAAAAAGGGTACGAAGCCTTAGCCCCTGTACTTAAGGCTGATTCCCAGTTGCTGAAATGGCTCCTTTGGGCCATTTCCAACTGTTGTAAATTAAAGCAGGCTGGCTTATCTATTTCATTCCCGGGATTGACTGGCCTCTAGATTCAGGGGAAGTCATCTTTACACACAGCCATCACAAGCTGTGCCAAACACAATTTGAGCATATCACATGATCTGCCCCAATAAATTTACTTTTAAAAATCTAAACCAGAAATTCTTAGTTTGATCCAGTGAGCACGTGAGTAAAATCACTCTAGTGAGGAAGTCATTGCAGGTTGAGGCTTTAAACCTTTACTTAAGCAAACATCCCATTACCTTCCATGGGAGTTCTGTAATTAGGGATTTACATAAAAGTATAAATCAATTAATTGTCTGACATCTTCCAACACTAATATACTTTCTTAGCATATTATCTAGGTAGGTAAGTATTATCCCTATTTACGTAAAAGAAAAGGTAACACTAATGTAGTTGAGTGACTTGATAAAGTCTGTGGAGAGCTGGAATTACAATGCAATTCTGTGCTGTGTACACTAGATCTCACTGAAAAAAAAATCTGTGACTTAATGTGGGTTCAGAGCAGAAAGTTCTTGTGCAATTGGGTATTTCTGATAAAATACATACATATTAATCTCTTATTGTATAATGAGTATAAATAAGTATTCAGAGCTAAAGATACCCGAACATGGCCTTATGAAGTTTCACTCCTGGAAAGAGCACATGTAGAATTTTAAAACCAGAAAGCACGATCAACTTTAATCTGTGATGTTATATGAGATTTGTAACAGGAACTGCTAGCGTCTGCACATACAATTGGGATAAAATTAGACTATACTTTGTGTCAACTTCTGCCTATATTCTTAAAAATGAAACTGGCGTGTTTTAAATATCACCTCACACTAAAGACTAATCTTCCTGTTTTTGCTGCTGATTTAAGAGTTAATATTCACCTTCTACATATTAACCTATGGCCCAGTAAATCACAACATTAATTATTTTCTTGTAAGAATTAATTCAACTGCAGTGCATTAAATAAAGCAAGCTAATCTTGCTCTGTCATGCTGTTGCACAGAGCAATAAGATAGCATTGTTACATCAGCTTTTTCTGCTGTCAGACAGAATAAAGCAAATACAAGTAGAATCCCAAAGACTGGGTTTGTACAGAGAAGTCATGCTCCAAGTGTTGATCAAGTCTTTTTTCCTATCTCTGCCTTTTCAGAAAAGGTAAAATGTTGTTGTTGTGAATTAATAACACACATTAAAAGTAGCAACACTTGGAAAGGCTCTTTAAAAGATAACATAAAAGTTTATACTCACATTTGAGAAGTCCTCTGGTGTGTAAAAGCCTTCATATTCAATATCCTATGAGAAAAATAAGAGTTAATTTTTTCTGCGAAAAGTAAAATAAAAAAATTATAGTACAAATTGAAAAAGGAAAAAAATCTACTTACTATGTTCATTTTTTCTAGCTCAATTACATCATCAATTGCATGTTTTAGATAGTCTTCATTTGGTAAGGTGATTGGTTTACCATTTGCTGCAATTACAAGCAGTAGTGGAATATAGCAGGTAACCAACACTTTGCACATTATAACAGTGTTATAATTTACTGTGTGTCAGTATCCAAGTTGTGATTGATAGAGCTGATAAATTGTCCTTTAGCTGCTTGGTATATATATACTCTTAATTCTGGAAAAATACAGTATGTATGGGGGCGTCACGTTAAAGTGTTGGTTTATTACATACTTTTTCATATGTTCTACCTGTGTGGCTAGAATCATTACTTTTGTTTTTCCTCCTCTGATGACACTTTGGAATTTCTTTAAAGCTTCATAAGCAGTGAAGGGATGTAGGTAAAATCCCTCTTGGTGTAATAGAAGCCCACACTCGTGGCAGTACCTCTTCATGATATGTATATGAAACACTTTTTCCCCTTCGCTCACTCTCACTCCCCTTCACATCTCTCCCTCTCTCCATAGAGACTATACCAAGCCATAAGCACGTGAAATGTTGATCTCAATCTGTATCATTAACCATAGTGTGTATGGTTTTTGTAAATTTACATGTCATTCATTTATACACACCAACAGATTTAATGTGGCACAGTGAAGAGAAGGGAAATGTACAGATAAAAGGAGAGAAGAAATTTTATTTTGTTTTTAGAATTGTTGATTAAACAACAGGAAGAAAGTTGGCTTCCTGTCTGATGGTGGTTTCACCTGTCATCTTTTGCAAAAGACAGTTAATGCATGTTCAGTGATATATGCAGAGATCAATCTTTACACAATCAGTTTGGAAATGGTTGTTAAATTAACCCCCTCACCATCTCCTTATCAAGGATCCCTGGTTTTGGGATGGTTATTTAAAATTTCTTTTTTATTGATATATAACTTACTGATATATTTCTTCCACCATCTGTACCTTCCCTCTCTTTTTCTGCTTTTTTTTAACAGAATGTCATTTTGCTTTTTAGATATTTACATATGTTTCTCTATCATGCTTTTTTTTATTTTATTCCTCACTGAGACCTCCTACCTTGCTTCGTGTATTGCATATTGAAATTGGGAGGGGACTGTTTTACAGTGAATTTGACAGTGGGCTCTCATGTTGTAGTATCATAAATTGTCACACTCACCCCCCCCCCCAAATGCCTATTGTTGGCTCAGGGGTGCTGATTGCAAATTTAACTTTCAGCTCTGTCCACCTGGAACAGGGGTGGGCAAACTACGGCCTGCGGGCCGGATCCGGCCCACCGGGCCATCCTGACCAGCCCACCTGAGCTCCGGTGGGGGAGGCTGCTCTCGGCCCCTCCCCCTTCTTCCCTGCTCTCCTGGAGCCTCAGCACGCCTGAGCTCCCAGCTGGGGAGGCTGCTCCCGGCCCTCCCCCGCTCTGCCAGAGCATCAGCATGCCATACGGGGCTGCCCGCTCCTCTGGGAGAGCGGTGCAGCCTATCTAGCTCCCGCCAGGCCGCCAGCATAGTAAGGGGGCCGGGGCCGAGGAGTTGGTTAAGGGGCAAGAATCCCGAGGGCAGTCAGGTAACAGGGGGCTTTTGGATGGGGCGGAGTTTCTGGGCGGGGGGCGGTCAGGGGTCAGGGAATGGGGGGGGAGGTTGGATAGGGCATGGGAGTCCCAAGGGGATCTGTTAGAGGGCGGGGGTGTGGATAGGGGTCAGGGCAGTCAGAGAGCAGGGGAAGTTGAGAAGGGGGTGGGGTTCTGAGGGAGCAGTTAGTGTGGGTGGTCTCTGGAGGGGGCAGTCAGGGGACAAGGAGCAGAGGTTCTGGGCGGGGGTGGGGTCATGGGGGTGGTGGTTAGGGTGGGGGGTCTTGGGAGGGGACTATTGGAACAAGGAGCAGGGAGTTGGATGGGTCTGGGGTTCTGTGGGGGGCAATCGGGGTGGGAAGTGGGTGAGGGTCGGATGGGGGCGGGCCAGGCTGTCTGGGGAGGCACGGCCTTCCTTGACTCATCCCTCCATGCAAGTTTTCAACCCTGATGTGGCCCTCGGGCCAAAAAGTTTGCCCATCCCTGACCTGGAGCTTAGTCCTGAGCCACGTACTCCCTCTGTTGCACAGAAGCCCCAAACACGTTGGAATGGATGCAATTCCTGTGTACAGAGGAGTAGACCCTGGAGAGGCCATGCAGAGGGACTCTAACCCCTTAAATTCTCTAGAGTTTTGTACCTGTTTACACTTAAAAACTTTCTTGGCCTGTCTTAAGGCTTGCCTGAGAGCAGGACTCCCATGCAGTTAAGATAAAGATGTCTAGCAAAGAATGGAATTTTACTGTGAAGGAACCCTTAAAGTATTTTGAAAGATGTTTTAAGATTATATAGTATAGTGTACTAACTGCAAGCTGAAACCGTTGAAAAGTTGCAGTGGACAGGGAACCTTAGGAATAGTCTCAGATAAGAAATATGTACCAAAAAGAGGAAATGGGTAAAGATCACACTGAGACACAATAAGGATAACAAGGGTGTAATTGCTCCTAAATCATAGGGGAAATAAGATCCATCTGCAGACTGGATACAGACTGTGAGATAACGACAGGGAAGGTTTCACACAGCTGTTGGTAACTGCATGCCTCTATGTACGTGCACTCTTTGGATTTATTCAGTTAGTTAAGTCAGCTTTGATTACTGAGATTCGTTGTTGTTAAACTAATCCAAACTTGAGAGAACCACTCTCACTAAACACATAATCACAGTGAATATCAGTTACTGGTTATCAACAAATTGATCAGCGAATGATTAATTATTGATCATCCCCAGTAGCATGGAGGAATAAGGGTAGGCTGGAGAAGTGATCGGTATATATCTATGCACCGGCCGGTGGTGTGGGGGAGGATTGAGGCAGGTGATCCATGCTTTCACCATTCCCAGGCTGGGCTGTTGCAACCGTCTGGCGCTGGACACAACCACCCCTGAAAGGTTGAAACTGGTGCAGTATGTAGCAGCTTGCCTCACTAGCAGCTCAGATTATGCACACACATCACACGTGTATTTCACAAACTCCACTTGCTTTCTGTTGACTTCAGAATAGTCTTCAGGCACTGGATGCAGTAGGTTGCAGCCACTGCAGAGGCTGCCCTCTCTTGCATGATCCTGCGAGGCAGCTGTGCTCAAAAGGAGCAATGCAGGTGGATAAAACCAGAGATCTTGAGGACAAAGCATGCTCAGGAGTGTAACTCGAGCTGTGGAACTTCTTGCCCACAGAAATCAGGCTGAGCCCATGGTCTGTGATGTTGAAACCAAAGTGTAAAAACCTTAGATTGACAGGAGGCGTGCAGAAGTTCCAGCTGTTACTACAGCTCATAAGCCGCACTAGTGTTATGGCTGTCTGGCTGCTTCAAGTCTCCCCTAAGAAAATATTTGGAAACACTGGTTTCTGAATTCAAGATTTTTCTTGTGTAGTTTTACGATAATGGGATTGTCTTATAAGCACACATGCTTGCTTTGGCGTACTCACTTATGAGAATGTGCTGTTGCAGCTCATACTTTTTCATTGGGTTAACATTGACTTAACACAATGGCCAATATATGTTTAAAGACAGAAAATGTTGAGAAAAGACAGCTGAATCTTTAAGACATAGCCAATGTGAATACACCTAAGCATGCTAAGGTGATTCATGTTCAAAATTGCATGGAAGATGAATGTTAATGTAGCCTATGTTGAATGAATACATGTCTCACCTTCTGGCAGTCTTACTGTAAATACAAAACCTGTAAATAATGCAAGTCCCCCAGCTCACATCCTTTCACATTTTAATGCCATTTTCCTTACCAATCAGTAGCTGTTATTACAATGACCTGTTTGGGGATCTAGAGAGCAATAAATGAGGGGTTAGTATACTGGTAAAGTTTGAAAACAAGCCTCAGGAGGAACAGCTTGAGCCAATATCATGTTTGTGTTAATTTGAAGTGTATCAGTAGTTCCTTGGTTTAGCTGTAGCAACAATGACTGCTCTGGTCACTCAGACAGAATACTGGGCTAGATGGGATAATGGTTTGAGCCAATATGGCAATCCCTACATTCTAAAGTCATGGTGCAGAACAACTCTGTCGGGGCCAGAGTTTCAGAAGTACTGTGCACCCACAATCAGCACCAAATTTTCAGAAGAGCTTAGTTCAAAAGAGCTACTTCAATGAGTAGCTAGGTACTCAAAACAGTTCTGCACTTGAGATGCCAAACACTTTTGAAAATCTGACTGCAAGTTTTGAAAAGAAGATTTTCTGCTCAGGTCTTGTGTCCCAGAGGAAGAATGGATCTTGTTTTGGCATGTTGCTGGGGGAAAAATGCTAACATCATGCTGGGATATATTAGCAGAAGTGTTGTAAGCAAGACATAAGAAATAATTCTTCTACTCTACTCAACCCTGTTAAAGCCTCAACAATATTGTGTCCAATTCTGGGTGCCACACAGGGCTGGTCCACAACATTTTGGCACCTGAGATGGGAAGCTCAAATGACACTCCCATACCCCCTTGCTTGGGCCAAAACTTTGAAAGGTCTCTCAGTTCTGCCTTCTTCCTGTTCTACTCCTCTCATGGTACTGCTCTGCTACCTAACCCAATAACGGAGAATGAACAATTTAAAATGCCTTGTTCAAAAATTTTAAGCAACACTTACATTTGCTGTTCAGGCATTTGAAAGTTAACTTTTCTTGTCTGCATAGTGAACATCAGCATTTTTATCTGTTTGAATAATCAAAATGGTGCTTTCCGTGCCTTCTTGGTTGCAAAGATCTGAACTGCTTCCTCAAGGTCCACAGTCTGAGCCAGCTCATGCCCTGTTGAGAGGGCTGCAAAGCCGACCAGCCTCTCCTGTGTCATTGTGGAGCGTAGATGTGTTTTTAGTAACTTGAGCTTGGAGAAGCTGCGTTCTCCACTGGCAACTGTTACAGGAAGTGTTAGAAGTATGCTCAGAGCAACAAAAGCATTTGGAAAGAGGGTGGTCATCTTATTTGTGCATATATGTTCCAGAGCAGCTTTTGGAGTTGATCCTGCTGAAATGTATTTTGAAAGGGCTTTCAGTTCATCACCTAAATCATTTGCATCAATATCGCACATGTCACCATGTGTCAACACTGTCTCTAGTGCCCTACATTGCTGGTGTAGGTTGTCTTCAGGTATAGGGAGGAGTTTTGGAATGTCATACAACATCCCAAATACACTGCTGTGTTCTTTGAGCTGCATGAAACATTCTTCAACTGACTGTATTGCACAATCTCACACCTGGTTCAAGAAACATACATAACTTCAGATTTCTGTGTGGCTTAGTATTGTGGCATGACATACTGTTTGAAATAAATGTTGTAAGCAAGAGACTCCAAGGTGTTGACCTTGATACATCTGGAGCAATGGAACAACTGGACAAAGCAAAGCCATACCTACAGTCTTACCAGTCAACTTTGAATTGTTTGGGGTCTCCTATGGGGTTATCCCGTGCCTCTTAATCAAAATGTTGTCGTCTTTGGAGACTCTTGTATTCTTGAAGGGGTGGGAAAATAGCTTCAGTGTGAAGTTCCTCTGCCAACTTCTGTGCACTCTTCAGAATGTTTTGAAATCCCTCATCTGACTGGTAAGACTGTAGGTATGGCTTTGCTTTGTCCAGTTGTTCCATTGCTCCAGATATATCAAGGTCAACACCTTGGAGTCTCTTGCTTACAACATTTATTTCAAATACTATATCATGCCACAACACTAAGCCGCACAGAAATCTGAAGTTATGTATGTTTCTGGTGATTCCATTTCTCTCTGCCACTGTTCTCCCACGAACCATTCCTGTCATAGCATTATCCTCCATAATGGCAACTATGACATCATCTATCTTCCCAATCTGGTGTTTGTTGGGCTTTATCACCTCCACTCGACTTCCCATTGTGTGGCATTCAGTGGTTTCCATGTCCCAGATGTTGCTTCAAAATTTGCCATCGATAAGTTGATGTAGAGAAAAATACATAGATGCTTTGAATTACATTAAAAAAATCAGCAGCCTTACTAGAAGCTGATACTGTATCACTGACCACCAAGTTCAATGAATGAGAACTGGGACCAAAAAAGCTTGAAGGTTTAACCCTCCGATCCATATTCTTTCCTCTCATGTTGGAACCATTATCATAGCCCTGACCTCTCATGTCAGCTATCGCAATTCCCATATCTTTCAGTTTTTTAAGAAGCACATTTATCATACTAGCTCCTGTAGTATCATCAAAGTCAATAAATTCTAGAAGATTCTCTCTGACAGTCACCACTGCAGGAACATTTTCTATTGTTGTTACAAAACACATCATTAAAGTCATTTGTCCCGTATGGCTGATGTCAGGTGTGCAGTCCAGAATAACAGAGTAATACCTTGCTGATTTCAGATCTGCCACAATCTTCGGTTTGGTTTAAGATTAGCATCCGCATTAGTCTGTATCCGTAAATAAGACGAAGACGACTTTGTAGCACTTTAGAGACTAACCAGTTTATTTCAGCATAAGCTTTCATGGGCTATAGCCCACTTCATCAGATACATAGAATGGAACAGAAGTAAGATGCATTTATACACACAGAAAGCAAAAAAACCAAATGTTGTACATTAGCATACCAATTCTAAGAGGCTGTTTAATATGGATGGGCCATTATCAGCAGGAGAAAAAAAATACCCTTTGAAATGAATGTGTGTGTCTAGAAGGAGATAACAACTATTGAAGATAAATTACACTAATTGATTGCATTTCCCTAGTTAATGAGAGAACCACTCACAAGTTCCTATTAAGCTCTTGGTTTACTGTATCCAATTTGAAAATTAATTCCAGTTTCTCGTTGGAGTCTGTTTTGGAAGTGTTTCTGTTTCAGAACTGACACCACAAATTTTTAATGGAATGGCCAGGAAAATTAAAGTGTTCTACTGGTTTTTGAATGTTATGATTTCTGATGTCAGATTTGTGTCCATTTATTCTTCTGCAATTTGTGTCCATTTTGCAAAAGAATAAATGGACACAAATCTGACATCATGGTTATATCCATTTTGAGATGAAGATATGGATGCTGCAGCAGCTGCCAGGTGGCCTGCACTCTGAGTAACTGGAAGATCAGGTATCTCCTTGCCACTCACATCCTCACTGGGGCCGGAAGGCTCACCACGAACATTTATGTCTCTGCATCTCAGGAAAGCTCCTTCCTGCTTAGATAGAAAAGCTTCCTTTGCTTTCTTTCTTTTTCTGAAGGCTGCCCCAGAGGTGTGTGTCCTTATTTCACTCATGCCTGCTGTGCCAGCTATAGTATCTCTCAACACTCAATTGAAGGGGACAAATAAGCAGGTTGGTATGAGGGCCTGAGTGGGGGAAGATATCAGCGTCTTAAGGGCCTACCTGGCTCCTACTACTGCACTTGACTGCCTGTTCTCCTCAAGTGGGTTCAGGGAAGCAGCAGGAAACTCCCCGAGAAGCTGGTGTGATCAGTCCAGGCTCCTGGGGGTGCTAGAGAGGTACGTAAGAGGCTTCTCCTCCTCATCTCTCTCCCTGCAGCTCCTGCTGCTTTCTGTTATTCCCCCTCACCTTTTCTCCTGCCTGCCTGTTATGTCTCTTGTGCCCTCCTTCCTTCAGCACAGCACTCCTCCATCTCTGTGCATCTAGAGCAGACACAATACATATGCACCAGCAGCAGATAAAATTTTCTACACTTTGGGTCCTAGTGCCCCCCGTCAGGCTGACACCTGAGGCAACCAACTCAGTTCACCTCATGGTAAGGCCAGCCCTGGAACCACATCTTGAGAAAGATGTGGAGACATTGGAGAAAGTCCAGAGAAGAGCAGCAAAAATTATTTAAGGTCTAGAAAACATGACCCATGCGGAAAGATTGAAAGAATTGGATTTGTTTAGTCTGGAAAACACATGACAGGGGGTTGGAAGGGACACATGATAAAGTCTTCAAGTACGTATAAGGTTGTTACAGAGAGGAGAGTGATAAATTGTTCTCCTTAATCACTAAGGACAGGACAAAGAGTAATAGGCCTAAGTTGCACCAAGGGAGATTTAGGTTAGACATTAGGAAAAACTTCTTACCATAACGGTAGTTAAGCACTGGAACAAATTATGCAGAGAGGTTGTGGAATCTCCATCATTGGAGGTTTTTAAGAGCAGGTTAGACAACCACCTGTCAGGAATGGTCTAGGTAATACTTAGTCCTGCCTCAGTGCAGGGCACTGAACTAGATGATCTATTGAGGTCCCATCCTGTCCTACATTTCTATAATGCTATGTCCAAGGTACTTTTCTAGGTATATTGTATCAGAAGAGTTGACTTAGAGGGCTATGTATCAGGTTTGGAATATTGAACTTTCTAGAACCACTTCTTCAAATCTATGCAGGGTCAATTCACAACTTTCTACTTCCCTTGTACCTCACATTTATCTGAATAATTTTACTGTACTCTTCAGTTTGCTACCTAAGCACCATCCAAAGTAGATAAAATGAGTGTCATGCAGTTTATGCTATGTATAGTAGAACCTCAGAGTTATGACTGCCCCAGGAATGGAAGCTCATAATTCTGAAATGTTCCTAACTCTGAATAAAATGTTACGGTTGTTCTTCCAAAAGTTTATAACTGAACATTGACTTAATACATATTTGAAACTTTATTATGCATCCTCTATCTAAATTCCTTTTGTAGCTTATATTGGAAAGATGTTTTTCACTTCCTTTCCTACAGGGCTGTGCTGGGTAAAAATAGCTTCTTTCACTTTATTCCAGGTAGCTGCATTTTAACAGAAAGTGAAACAACTGAATATAGTGACTCTAAAGTGCCTTGGCATCAGACAAAATAAAAATAGCATTGCCAATCCCAGGTCCCAAAATCGTGAGATTTATTTAAGAAAAATAATATAACTTCAGGTTATTTACTTTCTGGGTTTTTAAAAATGTATAGGGTACCATCGGGTTTCATTTTCAAGCTCTTTCTCAACACTTAAGAGGCTAGAAACCTTTTTTAAATGAAAGCTGAAATTCTCACATGATTCCAGGAGCTGAGGCTTTAAGGAAAAAAAAAACGTGGAACTAAAAGGCACCATATAACTGAGTCTTTTGAGCTTCAAGGAAAACAGCAAGGCCTATCTCCTTTCCCTTGTCTTCAAGAAGAGGTGAATTAAAGAAGGTGAGAGTGGGCTAAAGGGTGTGGATCCTGCCAGCTAGAAGGGCTAAGGAGGGCTTGTATTCTATTAGTTTATTTGTCTGAGTTGTTTACAATTTTGAATGTGCATGTGCCTAACATAAAAGAGATTTTTTAAGAAATCCAAATAAAATTGAATAGGCCAAACCTCCATCCCCACTGCCAATATGCACACCTTCAAACTCTCTAAAAGTTCCTACCTGGATCAGAACCTTGCAATATGTATTCAACTCTTAATTATTTTTATCTTACTTTCTTATGCAACTTTCTAAACTGAAAGTTTGGTTCTTATTTTTTTCCGTACAAAGCTGATGACTGGTGATTTTGAAGAAAAGTTTTACTTTCAATGATGTTTTAGGGAGCTGATCTGTCAAGCTGCTCACCTCCTCTCTCCATCCAAGAACAAAGCAGTATTCAAGAGTGTCACTGCTATTGTCTTGTTTTGTATTATATTCATTCTGTGGGAGTTTTTTCAAACTCCTACCTTAGTATTTCATTTAACAAGATTACTGTCAGCAGAGTCATAGGAACCACAACGAGTTCATCTGCCTGACGAATATGATAAGCATCAGCCTGTGATCATAATCTGTTGCTTTTAGCTCTTACTAGTTCTGTCCTAGGTTCACTCTTTTAAAGATACTAAAGAAGCACTTCCTTTTTTATAGTAGAATAAGACTCATACTATGTTTTCAGAGCACAAATAATGGTAGAAGTATTATTTGAAAGTATACTTTTAGTGGCCCCTGTGTGCCATCCCCATTCTACATGGGGGACCCTTGCAATAGCTTTCAGTGGGGTACAGTGAAGGCATAAATGTCCACCCATGTAGATCTAAATGCGACACTGAGGCCAATATTTGTAATTAACTTTAAATAGACAATGTATCAAAACAAAAGACAGTTGATTAGGTGTGGTTTTTCTTTTTTTAAGTAATTACTAGCAAAGGCAGCTGATACTGCCAGGATATTGAAGATTGTTTAGAAAGAAACAATGGGTGGAAGCATAGATGAAAGTTGAAGTTTGTTAGTATTAAACTAAAACTATATTCCTGTGCAGGACACCATATTTATTTAGTTTTGATTTATACTCAGTGAAATGAAATGCCTAATTCTAGGCTGTCCCAACACTTTTTTAAATATACAGTCATAAACAAAGTATCTTACTAATTCCTGTACACCTCTTTCAGCCAGCATAGCTTGTGAACAAAAAAGTTGGTCAGAACTTTACATTTTCATATTGCACACCCTTTTGCCAGAGGCTGCCATGATCAAACATTTTTCAACTAAAATATAATGGACAAGATGGTTTGGCTGATGTTAATAGGGAAATGGAATGACTTGGGGTGTTTTAGGGGAGAATCCTTAGTAATACATGTAACATGCTTGTAGTGTTTGCCTGAAACATCCTACCCTGTTATATTGATTCTGCGGGGAAAGTGGTAGGTGCGCTTTGCCAAGTCACTGATGCAGCTGGCCTTGCTTTCTCTACTAGGATATAAAAGATGCAAGAGAATAGCTCTTTAGAGTGCTCGAGTTTTGGGGACAGATGAGTCCAGGGGAAGGCTTAGGCTGGGATAAAGTAGGAACATAGGAATTTCCAAACTGGATCAGACCATCAAGTTCAATAGTGTGTCATTTATTATGGTGAGTAGTAGCTGTTTCAGGGGAAAGTGCAAAACATCCCAAATGAGTAATTGTTAGAGCTAGTCAAGAAATGAATTTTTTTCCCATGAAAAATGTCAGGGTTTTTTTGTCCAAAAATCAAATGTTCAGTTTTCATTTTCTGTTGAAAACTTGAAAATAGTTGACAAAATGGAAATCTTGTTGAGTTGAAAAGTCATTTATCATTGAAAGATAGAACGTTTATATAAAAACATTTTAACCATCTACAGTAATTATGGAACAACTTGCCCATGGGGAAAGTTACTTCTTGACTCTGTTAGAAGTTGGTTGAAGCATGAGAAGCTTGTATTCTTCCAAGAGTCTTATTTTTTTAATTATTGTAACTCTTGATGTTCTTGGTATCCATATGAATGTTATTTCTGAAGTTGCTGAAGGACAAAAAGTATTGCTTTGCCAAAGTATACAGTATATTTTTTTTGTACTGTACATACCGGTAGGAATGACCAAAGAATGTTTTTATATACACTTGATAACTGGACTTCCTCCTTTGCTGGTGCAAATGCAATACTGACAAACCCTGGTTCTTGATGGTCAGGACTGAACCTAGGTCCTCTGAAGTTTAGTGCATGAGCCTCTACTTCAGGGGTAGGCAAGCTATGGCACGCGTGCTGAAGGCAGCATGTGAGCTGATTTTCAGTGGCACTCACACTGCCTGGGTCCTGGCCACCAGTGTGGGGGGCTCTGCATTTTAATTTAATTATAAATGAAGCTTTTTAAACATTTTAAAAACCTTATTTACTTTACACACAACACTAGTTTAGTTATATATTAAAAGCTTATAGACAGATATCTAAAAACGTTAAAATGTGTTACTGGCACACGAAACCTTAAATTAGAGTGAATAAATGAAGACTCTGCACACCACTTCTGAAAGGTTGCTGACCCCTGCTCTACTACATGAGCTACAAGCCATTAGGCTGTTAGCTAAGGCTGTAGAACAGACTCATTAACTCTAAGTGGTCTCAGTGGTACTAGATCGGACAGACCACCACACCCAGGAGGTGTGTGGGTTACACAAACAATTGCCAGTTTAGGGAATGTCTTCTAGTTAAGTACCTGATGAGCCCTCGAAATGTGTTTGTTTCAAGAATTATCACCAGCAGAAAGTTGTTCTGACAGCAATGTCCAAGTGTTGCCCAAGCCGAGCCATCTGGCACTGACATAATTACCAGATGTATTGTTTTCAGCAATGCCTCTTAACAAACCACCATCATTTCTGGGGTATGTGAAACCATCTTAGCCAGCTCTGAATCTGCTCAGGCTCAGTCCTAGGTCTGAGATTTGCAGTGTTCTATAAATCTGAATGAAAGAGATTAGCACAGTGGAAAGAGATTAGCCGAGTCACAAAGAGGCTGCAGCAGCTCCTAGAGCGAGTGAGGGGCTGCAGACAAAGAGATAGAGGTGGGGGGATGGCCTGTAACTGTGGAGAGAAGTATCTACCTCAGAATAGCCAGGAGCAGGCACCATACCTGCAGCGAATGGAGCACCTCATCAGGCTTGCCTTCCCTGCAGAGTTAACTTGGGCTCTTACTCCGATGTAGCCCCAAACCCAATTTCTGCACATACAAATCACTCATGAGTGTATTGGTGCTTAGCATCCAACCTAGCTAGTCCATCTTCAGAGGTAGGCTAAAGTTGAGTGCTGCTTACCCTTAGTCTGAAACCCACGCACCTTGCAGTGTGAGTTATCACACTTGAGTGCTTATTGTCCTCCAGTGCCTTCCCACGATCCACCACATGTGCCCAGAAACTTAGGCACCACCTCCATGGGTGCTCCAGGGCTGCCCCATGGCAGGCCCCCATCAATGCCTCTCCCTCCCCGCAGTATTTCCTGCCTGCCGGCAGGCCTCACCAATTAACACCTCCCTCTCCATCCCAGTGCCTACCACCCACCATCTGTTTTGTGGTGTCAGGAGGTGCGTGGAGGGGAGGAGCAAGGGCACAGCGGGGAGTGGCACAGGAAGAAGCAGGGTGGGGTGGGGCATTAGGAGAAGGGGTGGAGTGGTGGTGAGGCCTGGATGGAGTCAAAGGGGAGTCATCCCCCAGCAGATTAGAAACTCTGCGCCTATGCTCAGAAGGCCAGACAAGTTCTCCCATAATTCACTGGGGAAAAATTATAGAGCAGCTTAGTTTATTGCAGCTCTAAAATCCATAGCATGTGACCCCAGAAGTTCTAGCACCTCATGTGAATGAGTGCAGCACAAGGGTGGACACACTCGAGTATGGCTTTGCAGTGTGGCTACTCACGCCTCGGCTTTGCTAGCCCAGGTGCCAATAACCCAAATTAACTCTGCAGTGAAGGCATATCTTTGTAGAATGGAGACTGACCATGTACCCAAATATTGATTAATTTATATTCATCAGGATAGGAATAGAGAGAAAAAATTGGGCAAATAAGCATTTTAAAATGTGTTAACAAATACTTTAGTGTCTTCTGTCCCCCACCAGTAATTTACAAACAGATTTACTGCTCCCTTTATCTAATACTGGAAGATATTAAAGTTGTTTTAAAGCAAGCAATTTTCTGCAACATCAGAAACAAATGACTCTACTCCTTGGTTCAGACTCTATAAGTATAATTTAAAATGTAAGCAGCTGGAGACAAATCATGTCTTAATGCTTATACTGCATCAAGCGCAAAAACCAAATAATAATAGCTGGCAGTCTTTTGGTTCTCCATTCAGTAAAGTGGGTTACATAGCATTAATATGCATGGTACTTCAAAGAATTATTTTAAGTTGAAAGGGTAACAGAGTGTATGTCTGTACAGCAAAGAAAAACCCATGGCTGGCCCATTCCAGCTGACTTAGGCTCATGGGGCTCAGAGTGTGGGCCATTTCATTGTTGTATAGACTTCCAAGCTTGGGCTGGAGCTCAGGCTCTAGGACCCTGTGAGGTGGGAGGGTCCCAAATTAGGTCATGAGAATCTTAATAGCCGGCCCTCAGTTACCTCCTGACAATAGCACTTGTTATACAATATGAAGAAATTACTGTCACTCTAGTTTTGTAAGTTCTAATTTTTGGAATTTCTGAAATAAAAAAAACCAAAAAAACCTGAAAGGTGATTTAATCTAAACGTTTCCAAACACCACGATCAGTGGAATTCCATTTCTACTGCATCTGTTAAGTGATACAGTTAGTAGTCATAGGGAAATTTCTTGGTCGGTGAATCTCTCATCTGTGGTGTTACTGTGGGGTTGGATATTTTTCATGATGTATGGTATGCACACTTGCCTATCTCCTTGGTCTATTCAGGAAACTCAGAATATACCATTCTTTGACATAACTAAAATAGTTCCAAGAAAACCACGCACTTCCTGGTTGATTTCACTAAGGTGGGGTTGACCAGGAAGAAGTTTCTCCATCTCTAAAATGGAGGTACTATTGGTCTAATACATGAGTATTCTAAAAGTCCAATCCAGTTGAGGTACTGGCAATTGGACATGTGCAGCATCTTACAGGAGATGCTCAGAAATTCATAATCAGGCCCTTTATTTGTTCAGCGCTTTGAAAGCCTAAGATGAAAAAGATAACGTAAGCACATTTTTTCTGGACATCACTCAATTTCCACTTTTGTTTTCCTGTTTACTTTTAAAGAAAGATTGCCATGACCACTTAAAATCCAACCAATGCCTGGATAAATGTTTAACAAAGCAATCCATTTAAAAACCTGTTTTACAAATGCCTATCACTTTCCAGTATTTGCTAGGGCTGTCAATCGATTAAAAAAAATAATCGCAGTTAATCGCGCAATTTAAAAATTGTATTGTGGTTAATTGCACTGTTAAACAATAATAGAATACCATTTAAATATTTTTGGATGTTTTCTACCTTTTCAAATATATTGATTGTATTTTGTGTTGTAATTTCAAAGTGTGCAGTGCTCACTTTATTTTTATTACAAATATTTGCACTGTAAAAAGCAAAAGTAGTAGTATATTTCAATTCACCTAAGTACTGTAGTGCAATCTCTTTATAATAAAAGTTGAATTTACAAATGTAGAATTATATACAAAAATAATTACACTGAAAAATAAAACAATATAAAACTTTAGAACTTACAAATCCACTCACTACTACTTCAGCCAGTCGCTCAAACGAAAGTTTAGTTACAATTTGTAGGAGATAATGCAGCCCACGTCTTGTTAACAATGTCCTCTGAAAGTGAGAACAGGCATTCACATGGCACTAGGGTGACCAGACAGCAAGTGTGAAAAATTGGGATATGGAAGGTGGGGTAATAACCTATATAAGAAAAAGACCCCAAAATTGGGACTCTCCCTATAAAATCGGGACAGCTGGTCACTATACATGGCATTGTTGTAGCCAGCATCACAAGATATTTATGTGCCAGACTCATTAAACATTCATATGTCCCTTCATACTTTCAGCTACCATTCCAGAAGACATGCATCCATGCTGATGACAGGTTCTACTTGATAACGGTCCAAAGCAGGGCAAATGGATGCATGTTCATTTTTATGTGAGGCAGATGCCACCTGCAGAAGGTTGGTGGGGTTTTTTTTGGTGGTTTGTGTTCTATAGTTTCTGCATTGCAGTGTTGCTCTTTTAAGACTTCTGAAAGCATTCTCCACACCTTCTCCCTCTGAGATTTCGGAAGGCACTTCAGATTCTTAAACCAAGTGCTATATCTATCTTTAGAAATCTCACATTTGTACCTTCCTTGGGTTTTGTCAAATCTGCTGTGAAAGTGTTCTTAAAATGAACGTGTGCTGGGTCATCATCTGAGACTGCTATAACATGCAATACATGGCAAAATGCAGGTAAAACAGAACAGGAGACATACCGTTCTCCCCCAAGGAGTTCAATCACAAATTTTATTAACACATTATTTTTTTAAATAAGCATCAGCAGCATGGAGGCATGTTCTCTGGAATGGTGGCCGAAGCATGAAAGGACATATGAATGCTTAGCATATCTGGCATATAAATACCTTGCAACTCCAGCTACAAAAGTGCCATGCAAACGCCTGTTCTCACTTTCAGGTGACATTGTAAATAAGAAGCAGTCAGCAGTGTCTCCCGTAAATGTAAACAAACTTATTTGTCTTAGCGATTGGCTGAACAAGAAGTAGGACTGAGTGGACTCTTAGGGTCTAAAGTTTTATATTGCTTTATTTTTGAGTGCAGTTATGGAACAAAAAAACCTCTACATTTGTAAGTTACACTTTTGTGATAAAGAGATTGCACTACAGAACTTGTATGAGGTGAATTGAAAATACTATTCTTTTATCATTTTTACAGTGCAAATATTTGTAATCAAAAATAATATAAAGTGAGCACTGAACACTTTGTATTCTGTGTTGTAACAGAAATCAATAGAATGAAAATGTAGAAAAACATCCCAAAATATTTAATACATTTCAATTGGTATTCTATTGTTTAATGATGTGATTAATCATGATTAATTTTTTTAATCGAAATTAATTTTTGAGTTAATTGAATGACTTAACTGTGATTAATCAATAGCCCTAGTATTTGCACTAATTGTTCCTATTTGTTTTGAGATAACTGTCTAAAACTGAGTTTGGAGAAAAAGGGAGTATTGCTAGTGGGATGGGGGAGACATCTAGGAGACCTTGCTTGTGCTATGGTAGCCTTCTTGCTTGATGGGTTTTATTCTAAGTAGGTTGATAAGCTTGGCAAGTTGTGTCCCTTTTGTCTTGTGCTGAACGTGGAAACTCGAGTTTCAAATAGCCATTTCTGAAATACTCGGAGTCTGTGGCTCTTTCTTCAGGATGTGGACATCAGAACGTGACTCACTCCTCTCCTTAGCTGAATTGCCCAGTACTCATTCTAGAAAAGATGGAGGCAAGACCTTCTCATTTAAAGGTACACCACTCTGGATAATTCTTCATTTGTCACTCAGTAGAATGACTCGGGTACCTTACCAGCAATAACTCCAGCAAATGTGATTTTAAGAAGCAAAACCTAAAAACATTTTATTAACAAAAAGATCAGCATTTCTTCTTTGAGTGATTGTATATATTTATTATGCTGTAGGCCTATGTGCATTTCGTGTACGGGTGCCAGAATGTTTTCTAGAGCAGTACCTGTTAGGTATAGCCCTGCATGCAACCTGGATTCCTTGTGTTCTGAGCTGAGGATATAAAGGATGGAGCTGTGTCCATTCTTTAGTTTCTTCTTACCATCCATGGTTGGAGCATTTCTGTGCTTTACAACTTTTGTTCCTTGGTGAACAAAATTATTTATAGTTAAATTAACTAGGGATATTTGTCTTGTCCTTTGGGCATTTCTTTTTTCTTAATTTTATTCAGCTACCAGAGGAGTACTCAATTACTTTTTGTCAAGGTCCAAATTTCTTGGTTAAGGTCCAGAGAAACATTTTTCACACCGCAATAGCAATAATAAGATTTTGCAATCCAGTCAAAAGCATCTGGCGATCCAGGATTTGGCCTGTGGTCTGCTTTTTGACGACCCTGATACAGCATTTTACTGGGATAGAACAAAGTGTTTGGGGGCTTTTTCCCAGCTTTTTATGTCCTATGCAGAACAAGTGAGAGATCATCCTGTTACAGTACAATGACTCTGAATAGATTACCAGCTGCATTGTGTTATGTTTCCAAAGGTGGTATGCCCCCTGCGAAGATGTCTGAGCATTCAACTAGGGTGCACTCAGCCTCCATGAGGTTTGTGATTAATGTCCCTTTTGTGGATATCTGCAGAGCGGTGACATGATCATCAATCCACAAATTTACTAGACACTATGCCATTACTGCCACGTCAAGGGAAGATGTAACTGTGGAGAAAGCTGTCTCACCACTCTTCTGTGGTTGAGACTCCTATTCCCGCCTTCTTTGAAAACAGCTTGGGAGTCCCTTACAATAGAATGGACATATGTGCAGTCACTCAAAGAAAAAAGTTACTTCTTGTAACTGTTTTTCTTTGAGATGTTTTGTATATGTGCATTAAACAGCCCATCCTCCTTCCCCAATGCATTAGAGTCTACCGTCTGGATTCTGGTATGAAGGAATTTATACCCTCAACTTACAAGGAAGGCAGAGACATATGTGAGACTGCCTCTGTGAGTACCACTAGGGAAAATTCTCCGGCATCAGTCCATGAGATGTGCACACACACCTCAAAGAACAACAGTTACGAGAAAGTAACTTCTCTTGTAAGATACTTGTAAAGTCTCCGTTCCTCCGATCTGCCTTCTTCAAGAGCACTTTCATGTCTTTTATTCAGCAGCAGTTACCCCCATTGTCTCAGGTATAGTTAGTTCCTGATTTCCACACTTATCACATTTTAGCTTTTAAATTAGCCCCATCTGGACTGATTCATGCCTACAAGCAGTAGCTATTGGGATGGGGAGTAGCTGATTGCTTCACAGAGCCAGTCTTTTTCTCCATCAGACTGGGGAGAAAAATCTACTGCTGTTTCCTCATCAGGTAAAATAGCCTTTCTAAACTGGGAAAGGTGATTGAAAGACAAAATGCTTCAATGATTTAGGGAAAAATGAAGAGAAAGATGGTGAAGTCCCATTCCATGCTCCATTCACATCACATATATGTGCATCTGTTTATCTTTTTCAGATGCCTTCCATTGTGGTGTCTAAGTATAGAATAAGTTCCCAAAGCAGGGAAGACTGTATAATTAAATGGCAATGTTTTTAGGGTCTTGATGGGAGCTTCATTCCTTCTCTCTTTCCCTCTCTCATTTAGGAGCTCTGTTCTCAGGAATCCTCAGGCAAAAATAACTTCATTAAATATCTGTTAGTTTTCATGCAGATTCTCTGGGAGCACAGAAATCCAAATACCCTAGAAGGCAGGAAGACAAACGGGGGACAGATTTTCAAAAGTGACCATTTTATTTATATATTTGTTTGTTACAATAACACCTAGGGACCCAAGTCCTGGACCAGGACCTCACTGTGCTAGATACTGTACAATCATAAACAAAGACAGTCTCTGCCCAAGCTTTTTACATCTAGAGTTTGATATTCAGAGATGCTGAACAGTCACAGATCCCACAGAAACTTATAAAATAAGACCTTAGGAACATAAAGCTGGACACCCATAATTAGAGGCTACTTGTGAAAATTTGGGCCAGTATTTCCCTGTTTCCAATGTAAATGCTGGAGTACCTCTGTGATTAGCTTCTGAGTGAAGCTTATGACGACTTTATTTCCTCTTTAGTTACTGTTTTATTTATTATTTGTATTACAGTAGTGCCTTGGTAGCCTAACTGAAATCAGGAGTCTATTGTGCTAAGCACTGTACAAGCATAGACTGAGACACTACCTGCCCTGAAGAGTTTGTTTACTTGTGGTGCAGGTGCTTTTTTGCTTTGCTTTGTTTTGAATAGTGGGAATGAAAAACTGGATCTGCGGGCTTTTTTCCTCTCCTGAACAGTCTCTGTGGTTCAAATTAGTTGGTGTTGCCTTTTATATTAGTAAATGTGATTGCATTTATTATATTAAGCAAGTTCATAAATGTTTGCCATCCATGTGGCTAGGAGGTCACAAAGCCAATCTGCTATAGCAGGGCTTGACCTGGCTAATGCTTTGGGATCAATGCCCCTCCAGCATATTTTTTCCATGCTGCGAGAGTTCCAGATGCCTGAAAACTTTCTTCAACTAACCCAGGAACTTTATGAAGGCTGCACCACCATCATGGGCTCCATGAAAGGAGAGATGCCTGAAATTCCTATCCATAGCAGCGTGAAGCAAAGCTGTCCCCTCATCATGTTCAACTTGGTCATAGAGCCACTCATTTGAGCAATCTCCAGCAGCTTAGGTAGTTTCAACGGGTATGGCAACACCATGAATATCCTGGCTGCAGACTCTCTGGTTCTGATCACAGACAACCCTGAGAGTTTCCAACAAATGCTCAACATCACCAACCACACTGCCAACTGGATGGGACTCTGCTTCAGTGCTAGGAAATGTGCATCCCTGCATATCGATGACAGGTTTCCGCGTCCAGCAGACACCTGAGGATACTATCCTATGAGATGTGGCCAGGATTAACTCCTCCCTACTGGCACCATGGCAGAAGATAAACACCTTGAACACCTTTCTGATCCCCCATGTATCTCATTCGTCCTAAGGGAATCTGTCATGTGAAGGTACTCGTAACAAGGCAGACAACACCATCGGGCAACTGGTGAAGTGGACATTTCTTCCCCAGAGAGCAGCAATGAACTGGTGTTCATCTCATATAGGCAGGGCGGCACCAATGTCCCTTGTATGGGTGATCTAAGCAATGTTGTGGTGATCACTCATGCCTTCAGTCTTCTGACATGCCTGGACACCATGGTGAAAAACATTGCAGAAATTTACTATGCAGGATGTCATCAAAAGGCAAATTGCCAGGACCCCTCCAACCCAGAGGTTGCCACCGACTTGAGTGGGCCCCTGGAGAAGCATATCGGCTGCTACTGGACGTGGTTCAAGGAACCAGGAGCTGGGAGTCCTAGTGCCACAGAAGAAGAATGTAGAGCACACACTGTCATCACTCTGAGGCAAGAACCATGCTGTAGAGAACCCTGAAGGATGCCATCTTCTGCCAACATGTGGAAAACCTGAAACAGAAGCCGGACCAGGGCAAGGCCTTCTAGGTGATGTCCAATCGGAACACCAAGCCCCGGCCTTCCACGATGTCCAATCTTGAAATGTGACCTTCTGTCAGATACCTTGAGAGCTAGGGGTTATGAGGTTCGAATTCAGGTGCTGACCATCAGAGCCCTGGATGCATGGGATTGCCGTAATGAGCAAATGTTGGAGAATGTGGAATCGGTCAAGGCTACGCTCGGCTGATGCAGCAACTCATTGTGTTAGATGCCATCAGGTAGTTGAGGGATATCTACCTAGAACGCATCACTGGAGATCGGCAATACCAGGAGGGATGAGCTGGAGTGCTGATGAGAAGTGCAGTCGGGAAAGTAATTAAAATACTTCCCTGTTGGATTGTATTTTTTAAATGGACAACCTACCCTAAATTCTCAATTTCTGAGGGGCAATCTTCAGTCATTGCTATATTTGCTTTCCACAACCAACTCTGTGTAACTTTTCATGAGTGATTTAGCCAAATACTTGAATGCTAATATGTACTGTTAACTTTATTCACCTACGTTTGCTGATTACACACTATATGCATCTTATGACTTTTAAAACAAACTCTGTGGATAATCTAAGCACTATACCCAGATGTACAGACTCTCTTTTCTTAACCTGTGTATTATATATTTTATATTTTAACATTAGCTTTAATAAATATTTTAAAGTTACTACACTATCTGTTTTCAGTTTATGCCGCCTCACTGAGGTGAATAGTGTGTGGGAGAGGTGAGTCTACACTTTTGCAATACCTTTTATTTGCCAGGACAGTTTTCTGTGAGAAGGCAAGATTTACAGAGCATTAGCAGATTCTCTGAGTGGCTCCTTGCAATAGAGGAGAATATAAACTATTTTTAAAATGAAAGATTATAATCTGAGGGAAGCTGCAGTGGTGGAAAGACTCAAAGATCATGACATCCCATATTTTCGCACATGCAATTTTCCGTTCACACTGATCATCAGTAATGAAATGGTTCAGGAAATTGAAACTTGAAATAGTACAGTTAGAGGTTTTTGACAGGACCACAGTGATCTGATTAGAGTTTATTCTTTTTAAATATTTGAAACCTTGATAGAACAGGAACCTTATTAAACCACAAAGTCAAATTTTAAAGCTATATGTAATAGCTTCACTGGAGAAAGCTTGTTTCAGGTGATTCCCCATTTCAATAAGTACAAATCAGGGTGATTAGAGACTGTACAATGGAAAGAAAAGGTTGAAATTCTATACTGAGTTTTCACTCACCATATGGAGTTTCTTATTGACAAATTTAATAGCATGACCAAAACCAGTGGAGAAACTTGTCTGTGAATTGGTCTTTCCACCTTTATTCAAATTACGGTACTTTTTACTTTCCATACCTTACTAAAGGAAAGATTGACAGTGATTTGTTGGTGGCATTTGCATCATAGCAATTTCACTCATATCTTCCATAACTGAATGAAAGAGAACATTTCCCCCCATAGTCACAGGCAAATGTATGGATTTTAATAATATGAAGATTGTGATTAAACCAATGAGTAAGGGGTTATGAAACAATGTTAACTCTCTCCCGTCTTGTCCATAGAATTTTAAACTTGTTTTTAAACACTTAACATTTTTTCATTAGCTTCTTAATGGCAGTCCCATGCAGTCAGGAGAAGTGGGAAACAGTAAATATATCATCAATGGGAAGTTCCCTCATTGACCACAGAAAGGGCAGTTCACTGTTACAGTAGAAAAATTACTTTACCTTATTAAACTCCATATAGTGATCTAATTTTTAGTGAAATTCTAGTCTTTTACATATGATATAGATTTGGCCTCATATGCAAAATGTTTGCAATAAAAATGTGGAGAATTGACAATTTTCCAAATACTGGTTTGCTTCAGAATATTACAGAATGCACATTAAATAAATGCCAAAAAGTATTACATATAGCTTTAGAAACCATAACTTTATAATAATATGGAAATCTGAAAAAACACTGAATGTATATTTCATTTGGAGGGATCTCACACAATTGAGAAAATGAAAGAATGTCTCCTGATTTGGAATCCATTCAGTGAACATACTACAAATAGAAACTGAACATAAGCTCCTTAATTTCCTCAAGACAAGGACTTTAACTTCCTTAAGTGCTTATGTAGGGGTAAATATAACAATTAATAATATGTATTGAATAAAATAGTTATCCCAAATATGCTCAAATAAGCAAGAGGAGGAAAAAAGCTGAGTCAGTGTACAATATTGTCATTTATTATACCACTCAAACTTTCATCAGTAGTAGTTTTGTAGTTTTGTAATTTATTTGATGTTATGTGATATACAATACCATAATTATACCACATATATTTGTTATTATAACATCAGTGTTTTTCTGCATTTTTCACTTTTTAATTTAAAAAATATCATCAAACTAAATCTGCTACTCTTTAATCAAGTTGTGAAAATGTGGATCAGATCGGCAAACAAATCAGGAACCATCTGCTGCTACAGAAATGTTATCTCCATTTCAAGGTAATGTTTCTTGCTGGTTATTCAGAATAGTTTGCATGTGTTGAGAGAGAAGGCTTTCATCGGTCTTTAATAAGTATTCTTACAGAATACTTATCACATTTCCTTGTAGGAACTTGTCACATCATTTCTGTTATACCACCACCTTGTTTGCAGATTTTGTACATGCAAAGACTGCATCTGAATTTTTTGCAGGTCATGGTTCCAGTGACGGGCAACAGCCTTGAGCAGGGGGAGGAGAATGCTTCAGGGCATGTGGCTTGGGGTGTCCTGTTTTCTATTTCAGAAACATGGTCACCCTACAGGTCAAGCTACTATGGGTGGAGAGGGCTTCCCCCCCACCCCCAGCTTGCAGCAGCTGCAGGGTAGAAGGGGAACCCTACAGCTCCCAGCCACTATGGTGGCAGGGGAAACCATGGAGCCACAGCAGCAAAAGTCACAGACAGGTCATGGCTTCCATGAATTTAACACACATAAATGTGTTAAAAAGTGAAAAATGAACTTATAAATCTAGAATTATGTGCAAAAAGATGGCAGGTTTCCTTCAAACCAGTGTTTATGGTTATTATTAGAATAAACAGCTTAAGACATACTGTCTGTATGTTGAGTATATTTATTATTAATACTATGGTTCAGGATCAAGGCTCCGTTTTGCTAGATCCTGTACAAATAAGTAGTAATGTGTCCTGCTGCGGTGACCTTATAAACTAATTTGAGACAAGAAGCAAATCATGAGTGGGACAAGGTTAATGAAAATATTTTGTGTAAGTACGTAGGTACCTGTAGTGCAGAATGAAAAGTCCTGGTTGCAATAAGGGTTTGTTGTTGGGTTTGTTTAAATACATAAGATCATCTATCTCTCTGACTGCATGAAGAAACCCTTTGTATAAGATTTGGTCAGTCCAGGGTAGATTAGTAATTAATCCTCATGTGAAAAAACTGATCTAATATCTCACAAAATATAAGTGGTCTGCAGTGTGTGTGTGACAGGTGTATAATTTCTCTTTAGAGTACAGGAAACAATTTGAAACATACTTACTCCTTTTCCTACTTTAATAATAACAACGTTCTAAAAATAAACACACATTACCTTTGTGGTTTGGATTCTCATTTCATTACTGATCTATATGATTCATGTGTAGAAAATAGGGATTTCCCCCCAATAACAGGTATATCCCTGCCTGTGGTGACTCGGGGGGTTTTCCTTTCACATCTGCATAGTTCACCATTTGGTGTGCAGTCTAACTCTACACCGTCTATGATTTGGGGGGGGGGGGCGTGTCATAAATATAAAGGAAAGGGTAACAACCTTTATGTATGTAGTAACATAAAATCCCTTCTGGTCAAAGGTACAGAATCACTTACCTGTAAGGGGTTAATCAGTTCAATTAACCTAGTTGGCACCTGACCAGAAGAACCAATGGGGAAAGAAGATGCTGTCAAATCTGGGGCGGGGTGGTTGGTGGTTTGTTCCCTTTTGGGACAAAAAAAAGAGACCAAGCAGGTAAACCAGCTCCTAAAAAGATACCTTCAATAATACATCTAAAATTACAAAATATTTAGGCAAGGAAATGCATTAAATTATCTTTTGTTTCAGCTTGTAAATTTTCCCTGTGCTAAAAGGTACTTTTTATACCTGAGGTTTTTTTGTTTTGTTTGGTTGGGTTTTTTTGTAACTTTAAAGCTGAGCCTAAAGGGAAAGCCTCTGTGTTTAAATCTTTTTATCACCATGTAGTTACCTTCTATCCTGATTTTACAAAGATGCTGCTTTTACTTTTTTCTTTATAGTAAAGTTCTTCTTTTAAAAACCTGATTAATTTTAGTGTCCTAAAGATAAAGGGTCTGGTCTGTACTTACTTATATAAAAGGTAGTTGGTTGGTATATTATTCTGAAGCCTCCCCAGGAAAAGAGGTTTGGGGGGATATTTTGGGGAAATAGGGACTCCAAGTGATGCTTTTCCTAAATATTTGTCTAAATCGCTTTTCTAAATTGTCTTGGCAGCAATACCATCCAAGGACAAGAAAAGGATTTATGCCTTGGGGAAGTTTTTAATCTAAGCTGGTACTTATACACTTAGGAGGTCTTTCAGTTAGGTTCCCCACATGAGTACCCCAGCGTTCACAGTGGGGAGGGATACCTGACAGTAGGTAACACCAATCCAGATCCACCCCATGTGACGGGTGGAAATGATTAGATCTTTTTGGCTGCAAGGCTTACTCAGCCACTCTGCAATTTCAGCTTGCCATTTATGCTGTGTTGATTACTAAATACAACCACGCAAACTATTCCAAACTCACAGACTTTATTGATTATGTCCTGGAAGACAAAAGGGACTAATGCAAAGACATCATCTCCTAGGGCCATCTTCTAGTCAAAACTGCCTTACAGGCATCCCTAGAGGCAGGAGATACAGTGGCACTCTCCATGGTCACCACTATAGTTATGCTCTGAACATTGTGGTTCCATCTTTCCCAAGGGAGGTACAATCCACAGTGGAGGACTTCCCCTTTGATGGCCAGAGATTGTTCGTCAGAAAGATGGATGAGGCCCTCTACATCCTGAAGTACCTTGGGGATACATACAGCTGCAGTCAGAGAAAATAGGGTAAATATTATCCTTCCCAGCACACAAGATCTGCCACATATGTACAACAATGGCAGAGACAGAGACCTCCAAGGCATCAACCACCTTCGCCTCAATCATCGGTGTCCCAACAACCCTCCATAAAATAACAATTTTCAGGGCTTGGTAGAGGGCCTGAGGACCTCCCCCCTTCATCAATGCTGACACCATCACTGACCATCTTCTATTTCGGACACCATTTGACCTCTTTCTATTAAGCGTGGAAATCCATCACCACAGACAAATGGGTTCTAGAAATGTATTCTTGATACCATTTACCTCCATCCCCGCTACCCATCCTGTCTCATTTTTCCTCTTCAGGGACCCTTCTTCTCATGAACACCTTCTATGGCAAAAAGTAAACCATCTCCTATATCTTGATAACCATGGAACCACCACAACAAAGAGGGGTTTTATTCCCACTACCATTTAACCCAGAAAAGGAATGGAGGATGAGGCCTATTCTAGACCTCAGAAAACTCAGCAAATCCGTAAAGACTCAGCAGTTCAGCATGGCTACATTAGCAGTGATAATACTAGCACTGGAACAGGAGGACTGACTCTCGGCCCTCAACCTACAAGACGCCTTTTTTCATGTAACCATATATCCCGCTCACAGAAGGTTACTCAGATTTACTCTGGGGACAGAACATTTCCAATACAAAGTTTAACCTTTGGGTCTTTCGACAGCACCACGGGTGTTCTCCAACATTCTTGCAGTAGTGGTGGCACATCTTCGCAAACAGGGTAATAATAATATTTCCCTATCTGTGTACTAAATTGTGTACTAAAAGCCCCTACCTGGGCAGATGCCCTCAACAGTACTCACAGGATAGTTGTCCTCTTTTTGCAGCCAGGATTATAACTAAACATACAAAAATTAACACTGACAGTATAGAAATGGGACATTAGCAGAGCTAATTAACCCTTAACTCTGTGGAGTTAACTAATTAACTAGTTAATTAACTCTAGTTAACTAATTAACTCTTAACTCTGTGGAGGCCAAAGCGTCACAGCCACCAAACAGATTCATCACCTACAGTAAAGGCTACATTTATGTCACGGAGGTCATTGAAGTCATGGAATCCGTGACTTTCGGAGACCTCAGTCACATTTTCTGCTTCAGCCCCAATGGCTGCAACACTCTGGAGCTAGTGGCCAGCAAGGCCCTGGCAGAGTTCCAGCAACAGGTAACAGGCTCCCTGCAAGGTTCCAGTGATGGGCAACGGCCTTGAGCAGGGGGAGGAGAATGCTTCAGGGCATGTGGCTTGGGGTGTCCTGTTTTCTATTTTGGAAACATGGTCACCCTACAGCTACTATGGGTGGAGAGGGCTTCCCCCATACCCCAGCTTGCAGCAGCTGCAGGGTGGAAGGGGAACCCTACAGCTCCCAGCCACTATGGTGGCAGGGGAAACCACGGAGCCACAGCAGCAAAAGTCATGAACCCGAATCACCAAATAAAAAAATCAGCCTTCTGCTCTTGGCATCTAACACAGACGATGAAAATGAACATGCATCAGTCCTCTCTGAATCATTATATAGTAGAACCCATCAGCATGGACGCTTGTCTTTTCGAATGGTGGTTGAAGATGAATCTTTAGCACACCTGGCATGTAAATATTTTGCAACTCCGGCTGCAAAAGTGCCATGTGAACACCTGTTCTCACTTTCAGGTGACATTGTAAACAAAAATGGGCAGCATTATCTCCTGTAAATTGTAACCAAATTTGGTTGTCTCAGCAATTGGTTGAAGTAGGACTGAGTGAACTTGTAGGCCGTAAAGTTTTACATTGTTTTATTTTTCAGTTGTTACTTGTTGCACATAATTCTAGATTTATAAGTTCAACTTTCATGATAAGGAGATTGCACTACAGTACTTGTATGAGGTGAATTAAAAATGCTCTCGTTTTTTACAGTGCAAATATTTGTAATAAAAAAATAAAAAGTGAACACTGCACACTTTGTATTCTATGTTGCAATTGAAATCAACATATTTGAAAATGTAGAAAACATCAAAAAATATTTAAATAAATGGTATTCCATTATTGTTTTACAGCACGATTAATCATGATTAATTTTTGTAATCACTTGATTACTTTTTATCCATGTCAAATCTTTGAGTGGTTACTGTGAACATATACACTGTGAGAGATAAAATTAATTTTGCTTGTACCTGTTACCTTCTGATTCATTTTGAATGTGTAATAACGTGGGAGTTCATAAAGGAGAGTCATGTTGTCATAGTAAAAAATAGTCAAATTGTAATCCTGAAGTAGTAGCAGGTTTTTGATCAATCTTCAATCATTTTGAGTGCTTCCTGCAAGGTACTGAGCATCCTCAATTCCCACTGGCTTCAGTGAGAATTGAGGGCATACAATACTTTGCATGACTGAACCATGAATTGCATGCATCTGTGTTATTTGCATAGGTAGTTATTGCTCATGGAAAGGAAGGGGAATTCCCTGTAAATGTCTATAGAAGAACTACTTTTCCAGGTAATGCCAGGAGCAAAAGCCCTTAAATCTGAATAAATAATTTTTAGACAGTATTCAGAGAAATTGAAAAAATATTTCATAGGACACTCCATCTTTTGCTATTGTATGGTGGGGTGTGTGTTTAGCATTGCACCCCCCCCAATTCTTGGCTATACGTGGTTGAACAAAAATGTCAAAAGATTCCATTTTTTAATGTCTAAGAAAGAGATCTAAGTGAAACTAAGATCCGTGGGAGACAAATTTCCTATGTTAAAAGGAAGTGTCCCTGTTTAACATAAATGTTAGCAATAGTATCACCAATAACTTAATAAAACTGTGCGTGTGAAACTTATTACCCAGTTTTTCATGTGGGATTCTTATTTTCTTTCATGGGGAACTTTAGTGGAAAATAATGTTACATAGTTGCAGTTGTTATCTTGAAGCTAGGAAGGTGGAAAAATACAGCTTTTTGCTGTGTGCTTACCAGAATGGTTCAAAATCTTTTCGCTGTTCAGTGATGTGAATTATACTACCAGAGCCACAGAGGCCTGCTGATTGTTGTCAGAATTCAATATTATTTAGGCCTGGCTTTCACAATATGCAGGTTGAAGTTGGGGGCTTCCACTGCTTAATGTGGAATAATAATAATGCTAATGCCTAGCTCGTAGATAGTTCCCTCACTGGTAAAATGGGAATAATGATACTTTCCTCCTTTGTGAAGTGTTTTGAGATCTACTGGTGAAAAAAAACTAAGGCACAGATTAATGAAGTGACTTGTTTCAGTGTTATCCAGCAAGCTAGTTTCAGAGCCAGGAATGTAACCCAGATTTCCTGAGGTCCAGAACAGAACTCTAAGACACAGGCACATAGTGGATAATTTTGCTATCAATAAAGTGAGGATAATAATTGCCTACATCACAGAGGTACTATGTGACATAGTTATAGGTGCAGACAGCATTACCTATAGACAGAGTTACCTTTCACTTCCAGTATAAGATCCTATAACTTTGCCAAATAAACTGTTTGGACTGAAATTTTCCGTGCTGGGTGTCTACCTCCAGATGAATTATTTTGGAAAGTGTAAGCCAAAATTGTTCAACTATTTCTGAGAACAAGATTGGAGGAAATGTATTGTTTTGCCCATGTTAACATATTTGTTGTTGTTTATTATGTATTAGAGCATTTAGTATGTTCATGCTTTGGAGCAGAAACTTGAAATTTGGTGGGGGTGATTGTTGTGTCAGGGATATGCCTTTTGCTGTTCCTGTGAAAACTGAACCAAATTTGACAAACCGTTCAAAAAATCTCAGTTGAAATATGCTCAGATATGTTAGTGGAGAAATTCTTGTTTGGCAGTTAAATTCTCTGAAGATTCTGTCTGCACTGAGCATTCTCTAGCACACAGCAGCAGGGGCTGTGCAGGACTTTTCCTTAATTTCTGTTCCTGGCTGCTGCAAGCCTAGATGGGGGCTTGATATAGGAACTAAGGCTTGATCTACACTGGGGGAAGAGCTGAGCTAAGATACGCAACTTCAGCTACGTGAATAACGTAGCTGCAGTCAGCACATCTTAAGCCGACTTACCTACCGTCCTTATAGCAGCAGTGGGCGGCAGCAGGCTTTCCCGCCAACTCCAGCTTGTGCCTTTTGGCGAGCGGGAGTTCCGGAGTCGACAGGAGTGCCTTTGGCGATCAATTTATTGCATCTTGATGAGACGCGATATATCGATCGCCAATAGATCGATCACTACCCGCTGAATCATAATACATACACACAAGGGGGCTGAATTCAGATTGCACAGGTAACATTAATTTTGGCATTTCTTAGCTTTTGAGTTCCTGTCTTTGCAACTTTAATGTTTTAGCATAGTGTGTGTGTGTGAGAGAGAGAGAGATTCTTACAGTCAATTTTAGACAATTTCATGGTCATAGGATTTAAAAAATTGTAAATTTCATGATTTTAGCTATTTAAATCTGAAATTTCACGATGTTGTAATTATAGGTGTTATGACCCAAAAAAGAGTTGTGGGGGGTAGCGAGGTTATTGTAGAGGGAATGTGATACTGCTACCCTTACTTCAGCACTGCTGCTGGTGGCGGCACTGCCTTTAGAGCTGGACAGCTGGAGAATGGCTATTGCTTGCTGGAAGCCCAGCTCGGAAGGCAGAGCTGTTGCCAGCAGCAGTGCAGAAATAAGGAGGGCACGATATGGTATTACCACCTTCTGTACTGCTGTTGGTGCGGTGCTGCCTTCAGAACTGGGCTCCTGGCCAATAGCTGCTGCTCTCTGGCCACCTAGTTCTGAAGGCAGTGCAGAAATAAGGGTGGCAATACCATGACCCCCCTAAAATAATCTTGTGACCCTCCTGCAACTCCCTTTTGGGTCAGGACCCCCAATTTGAGAAATGCAGGTCTCCCCGTGAAATCTTTATAGTATAGGGTAAAAACACACAAAAGACCAGATTTCATGGTCCATGATGCATTTTCCATCATGGACCTGAAGTTGGTATAGCCCTAGTAATTCATGACTGTTTGAAAAATGCATTTTTAGCCCAAAAGAAGGTGCTGTAGAAGTGTGAAGTATTACTAGTATTTAAAATGTATATTAAAATATAGTTTCAGATAATCTACATCAACGTAGCAAATTAATGATGCAGTTATACATTTATGCACTATATGTACAACCTGCTTGTAATTCATAGAACATTACCTTGTACACTCAAGAATAGCAATTGACATCTGAAATATTGCTCACTGCTTCCTTGCTCATGTATACAAACTGAAAACCAAATTTTGCTGTTACACCAATGTAAATCTAGTATAGTAGGAAAGGCAAATCAAGCCTATTTACTTCAATGGATTATCCAGCTTTGCATAGGTGTAGAATGAAAGGAGAATTTGGCTCACCATTTGCAGAGGGAGGGATGTGAGCACTACAGATGCTGGGGGTTCATTAAACTGAAATGGTTAATAGAATCCTAAATTCTGAACTGAAATTGCAGGCTTTACTTTTACTTGTATTCAAATATTTATCTGGTGTGTTTCCATCCAGGAGATGAATGGAAGTTTTTAAAGAGAAAAAAAATCAAAATGTAAGAAAATGAGTGGGATTTGACTCAACATTTTTGCAATAATAATAAAAAAAAGTACAGGTTTATTAGTCATATCCTCTAAAGGATTTCTTGTAAAGCAACTTCACCTTTTGTAAATACTCCTATGGGGGTAATTTAACAAGGAATCTTTTCTTTTAAAAATGAATATTTTTAAAAAGAGTAAATTTTTAATATCTAGTAAAGTTGCTAAATTCATAGCCCCCAAAACTGAAGTCAGTCCCGTGTGCCTGATCTGCAGAGATGCTGAGTATTAAGAGATCCATGCAAAGAGGTTTACAGAGGAAGCTATATCCAAAATACAGCAGCAAGTTTGGTGGTCTTACAATACGCAGGAACTATGGTACATATTCTTGAGAATCATTTACTAGCACTTTATATATTGATTAACAATATACAAACAATATATATAGATATAGAGCATTCCTGTAACAATGAGCACATATATCTCCTATTGATTTAAACTGAAGCTATGAGTGCTAAGCATTTCTGAAAATGAAGCCTCCTCTGTTTTTATCTATTCAACAGCTGCAGCATGAGTATAAGAGTGGCCAATGAAATAAGTGGTGCGGCCCGCTGTCATGTTTCTGTTTGTAATGCTGACCTACGCCAGATTATGGGATAAGAGATAAAGACCAACAGTTCTGTAATTCAGTCCTTTATTACATTAAACAATAGTAAATTAAATCTGTGGCAAAAACTGCAGAAATGAATGCAGAGTCCTCTGGTCTGGAAGAGAACCAGTTGGAGAACTAGAGGAGGTGAGTGTAATGCTTCTAGATTTTCCTGGGGAAAAGTGATAGTAAAGAGAAATCTGAGTGTGTGAACTCTTCCACAGTGCTAAAGTAACAGGCCCAGAAGTATTGGAAATATCCACTATGTTACAGGGGGAACATGTAGAGGACTACGAACTGCTAGACAAAGACATTCAGTAATTTCAAGTATATTGTGATGAATCTGTGAAGTAGTAAATCTGTTTCCCTTCACTCTTTAGTACTAGAGATAGGCGGAGAGGGTTGAGGTTCCAGGCAGTTGGGATGCCTGAGGCAGCAGTGTGGGAAGTGGCTGAGGAGAGAAGACCAGGCAGCCTGAGAATTGGGACTGAACTGTGAGAGCTAGTCAGAGAAGTAACCTGTTGCTGTCTGGAAGTTAGGAGTAGCAGCGGCAGCAAATGGACACAGGACTGTGGCCTGCAAGCGGGATGCGTGGGGCACCCTTGTGTGTGAGCAGCAGGAGAACAGCATAAGGAGTCCCAGAGGATGTTACTTTTATACCCCAGCATAGGACTATATGAGGTGAGCTAGAAAATGAGCACCCACCAAGAAGCTAGTGTCTGTGGAGCCTAGTGCTTGGAGTGGCTGCAATACTTTTATCTGAGCTTTTAATGTATGGAACATGCTACCAGACATCTAGATGGAACTGGTGTACACCCCTATTGAACACCTACAGAGAGATCAGTTACAATACATTAACCCACAAAGGCACACTACATTACTAGCAAACAGCTGCCACCCGTTACAGATCTATAGAATAAGCTGCATCACAAGAATGATGAGATACCCTGAGAGAAAATTATTTATGGTATAACTGATAGATCAATTCAAGGTGACTGTGAAAAATGGACTTGACTTTGCAATGAACATTATTACAGGGCTAGTCAAAACAGCTCCAAAATGAGTGTTAAGGATAGAGCAGCAGTAAATCTGATTACAAATTCATTCTAAGGCAGGCCTGCACAACTCAGAAAGCAGCGAGGGCCATATTACTGCAAAAAACCCAGCTGTGGGCTGAAAAGCCCCGCCCCCATCTGCTTCCCCCCACCCCACTGTTTGGCTTGCCCCACACCTACTCACCCCCTACGGGCCACACAATGAGCCTGTGCGGGCTGCATGTTGTGCAGGCCTGTTCTAAGGCATAGAAACAGAATACAAGAGTATTAAACAAGTCACAGAGACCAGATTTGTTTTTACTGACTGTTGAGGCAATCATAACATGCTCTAAAGAAGACCAGCACAAGGGTGTAATGTCATGCATTCAGTAAAAACAACCATTTTGAAAAAAATAGATCATTTATCACAAACTCCAAACTAGTATAAAAGCAAAACACATGCATGAAAATACAGCTTGTGGACAAAACTCAAATGATGATCCAGAAACAGAGTTCATTGCTGGATTTCTTAATACATTTACCAAGCAAGATTCTGCAACAGATTGGGTTTGACACTGGAAATAAGTTAGCAAAAAGTGAATTTCAAAACAAATACTGGAGCCAAATGCAACATAATCATAAGTTTCAGAGTAGCAGCCGTGTTAGTCTGTATCCACAAAAAGAACAGGAGTACGTGTGTCACCTTAGACATTAACAAATTTATTTGAAGCTTTTGTGGGCTACAGCCTACGTCATCAGATGCATAGAATGGAACATATACAGTAGTAGGAAGATATATATACATACAGAGAACATAAAAAGATGGAAGTTGCCATACCAACTCTAAGAGGCTAATTAATTAAGATGAGCTATTATCAGCAGGAGGAAAAAAAACTTTTGTAGTGATAATCAAGATGGCACATTTCAGACAGTTAACAAGAAGGTGAGAGGATATTTAACATGGGGAAATAATTTCAATTTGTATAATGACCCAGCCACTCCCAGTCTCTATTCAAGCCCAAATTAATGGCATCTAGTTTGCAAATTAATTCCAGTTCAGCAGTTTCTCACTGGAGTCTGTTTTTGAAGCTTTTCTGTTGCAAAGTTATCACCTTTACGTCTTACTGAGTGATCAGAGAGGTTGAAGTGTTCTCCTATAGTTTTTGAATATTAAGAGTCCTGATGTCAGATTTGTGTCCATTTATTCTTTTGTGTAGAGACTGTCTGGTTTGGCCAATGTACATGGCAAAGGGGCATTGCTAGCATATAATCATATAAAATATAATCATAGTAAACATAAGCAAAACGCTTAATAACTACATAATGATAAAGTGAAAATATTAGCTCATTTCACATAACTTCTAATGAGCCTGCAGTGCCATGCTGTAGAGTTTGAAATATTGGAGCATGAAGTCCCTCCCACATATTACCTTTTTGTAACCTTTACACTCCTCAGCTTACTGCGGTCAGGAGATGTGAACCACTCTTTCCAGCATTCCAATGTCACACATTTATTAAATGCATCAGCAGTGTGAGCTTCCCCAGAATGCCTTGCTAATATACTTTGTTAACCCCATATGAATTCCTTAAGCTTTAAGAGGGCAGTTCACTCCCTATGCCCAGTCAGCTCAGATGTCTTTGAGCCTGCTAGTTATGGTGATTGTTGTAGATTCATCTGATTGCTTTATTTTTATCACTAGAAACATTCTGAAGAGATGGGTAGATGACCGGCATCAGAATTTGCCCATATGCCTTACAATGGGTGAAACTAGATAATTCAAACAGGATAGTCACCTATCAAAACTTGCTACCTCCCTTAACAATGGAGAAAATTCTGACAATAATGTATCACCAATTACAATCTGCAGCCCCTTGTTACAGGAGATGTAGCCTCCCTCCTCCCCACAGAGAAGTAATAAGAACTTTGGATCTGAACGTCAAAGACATTGATAGAATGTGGTTGATATAATGACATTGGTATAATAGCAACATGGCACTTATTAAAATTTGGGAGATTTCTATCATCACTGCTCTGTAACATTTTTCATTCTTGTAGGGAGGGAGTGGCTCTGAGTGGTGACATTCTAATTTTAATGCAGGAATGAAACTGGACAACGCATAGAGGAGGAAGAGAGAATGAAACAAATGAGAGACAGAGTATGTATCAATGGGAATTTTGGTCCCAGTTGGAATCTCCTATTTCTTGTGTGGTCTGTTTCGCTCATGTTTCATGTTCTTTCACTCTTTTGTAGTCATATATGTCTCTCTCCTCCTCCTCTTCCTTCCATTGTTTTCTCTTATCGCCATCTTTTCCATTCTCCTCTTCACTACAAGTTTTGTATGCATCATTTAACACTGTTGATGCACATAAGTTATCAGGTAGGAAACTCTGATAGGCAGAACTGCCTGAAAGCTGGGTGGCTCCATTTCTGAGTGAGCACCAGAAAACAGAGAAAACAACGAGGAGTACTTGTGGCATCTTAGAGTCTAGCAAAGTTATTTGGGCATAAACTCTCATGAGCTAAAACCCACTTCATCAGCTGAATGGATATTTTTCCACTCCATGCATCTAATTTGTTCGTCTCTTGAGGTGACACAAGGACTCCTCGTTGCACGGCTAGGACTCTGAATCCAGAAAACAGAAACAGTGCCACGTAGTGACAGAAATGCAGTACTGCAGTACTATTATTTGTGAATTTGTTAGTCTCTAACAAGTGCCACAAGTACTCCTTGTTGTTTTTGCTGATACAGAAGGGGTGGGCAAACTACAGGCCGTGGGCCACATCCGGCTCGTGAGCCTGTTCTGTCTGTCCCCTGAGCTCCCGGCTGGGGGGGCTGTCACTGGCCCTTTCCCCGCTCCCCCGGATCCTTAGTGCGCTGCGCGGGCACCACTTGGAGGGGGACAGGGGAGCTCATTCCTATGGATCAGCGTGGCAGCATGTCTGGCCGGAGCCGGACACGCTGCTCTGAGTAGCATGGTAAGGGAGCCTGGGGGTTGGATAAGGGGCAGAGGGTCCCGGGGCTGGTCAGAGGAAGGGAAGTGGGGCTGGATAAGTGTGGGATTCCTGGGGGGCCCTGTCATAGGAAGGGGCAGTCAGAGGAAGGGAAGGGGGGCTGGATAGGGGTTGGGGTCCTGGGGGGTCATTAGTGTCGGGGATGTTTTGGGAGGGGGCAGTCATGTGACAAGGAGCAGGGGAGTGGGTTGGAGGGGTCGGATTCTGAGGGGGACAGTCAGAGTTGGACAGAGGTTGGGGTCCCAGGGAGGTGGTTAGGGTGAGAAGTCTTGGGAGGGGGCGGTCAGGGCACAAGCAACAGGGGATTGGATGGATTGGGGGCTCTGAGGGGGGCAGTCGGGGTGGGGGCAGATAAGGGGTGTGGGTCAGGCTGTTTGGGGAGGCACAGCCTTCCATACCCAGCCCTCCACACAGTTTTGCAACCCCAATGTGCCCCTCGGACCAAAAAGTTTGCCCACCCCTGTATACAGACTAACATGGCTACCACTCTGAAACCAGAAAATAGAAACAGTGCCATGTAGTGACAGAAATACAGTACTGCAGTTACTATTAAAATGAATAGGGAAGTGTTAGAAGTATTGCCCTTTATTATATACTCTGTTTTTTAATTTCCTCTTTGATTTTATTCTTCATTGCTTTGTGTTTCCAGAACTTATGGCTTCCCTCCTACCAGATGAATTCTTTCCTGGGTATCTGGCTGGTGAGTCTTGCCCACATGCTCAGGGTTTAGCTGATCGCCATATTTGGGGTCAGGAAGGAATTTTCCTCCAAGCAGATTGGCAGAGGCCCTGGAAGTTTTTCACCATCCTCTGCAGTATGGGGCAAAATTCACTTGTTGGAGAATTCTCTGCACCTTGATGTCTTTAAACCATGATTGGAGGACTTCAGTAGCTCAGACATAGGTCAGGGGTTTATTACAGGAGTGCGTGGGTGAGATTCTGTGGCCTGCATTCTGCAGGAGGTCAGACTAGATGATCATAATGGTCCCTTCTGACCTTAAAGTCCTATGAGATGGAGTTGGAATATATTGACTTTAATGGTGTGTGTGTTTTTGTTTGTTTGTTTAAGAAGGGGAAACATTAGAAAGGTAGAGTAGGCAGATTGTCTAATGTGAAGTGAAGGGGGCACAATAATGATCCTGAATTCCTTGAAGGACAGTTCAGGCTAGGACTGTAAGGATAATGGATGAGCAGTCTCTGAAATGTTGGGGAAAGTGCAAATCAGAGGTAGTGAGTATAATGACTTATGTATCATGATCCAAATCTCCTTGTAGATAGCACTGGAAATAGAGAACCATTTGATTTGAATGATATAAAAAATGCATGACCAGCTGACCTTTTGCTGTTGTTACTAGACTGCACACTGCCTCATATGGCCCTTTGGCAGCAATGTGAGGAATAGAACTCAGTCTTCTCCAGAAACATTGGTGCCAATCAGTTGAGCTAAAGGAGAATTTCCATTTGCTGTTAATAGTATGGGGCCCATGACACCCAGCTGCTCAACTCTGATTCCATCCTATAATCAAGACAAGATAATCATTTACTTAAAAGTCTCTGCCTTGTCTCCTTACAATGAAGTAGCATGAGTTTACAATTCATGGCCTCTGTGTATATTATAACCCACAAGACTCATGCAGCTGTAGGCATTCCCAACTACCCCATTCACTTCTTACAGAAGAACTTGGAAGAAGGTCTGCAATAGGAATGTCACTTACTTTCCCTTCACCTAGGGCCTCCTTCCACAGATATTTCCACAGAAAGTAGGCCGTCAGGTCAAATGTCAGCCAGGGTACTGCCCTGACATTGATGATATCCACACAGTTCTAAAGCCAACAGTTATTAATTAGTGCTGGACTGCTGCCTGTGCAGCCATAGAAAGTGTAATATCATGCTGTACGTTAATGGTGGGGTTGAGGGTAGGTCAGCACCAAGCAATTTTGAAAACCATCTTACTCTTTGGCAATTTGTTTTTTATTTTTGTTTTAATTTTGAAGATATGCAGAGATTCAAAAAGAGGGGCAAATTTAGATATGGACATTCTCTAGCCAGATGTAATTATTTACGGTAAAAGTAATTTAATGTTAAACTAAAAAGGCTGTTTGAGATCCCAGACCATTTGAACAATACATGTGTAGTCTTAAAGACACAGTGTCTAGAAGAGAATTATATTTTTGAAATGAGCTTATCTATGTGACCAATAACATTAGATTGCTTAAAAAACTAATGTATTTTTCACCATTTTAATGTTGGCTGTTTATTTTTTTACACTTAATTTAACTTGAATATTGAAACTAGACTGGTCTTTTTTACTTTTTGGTTCTTTTACAACATTGGGGTTTCTGACATGGTAAATGAATAAGTTAAAAAACATTTTTTGTTAAAGTATCCTTCTTTGGTTCTTTGGTTTGAAAATCATTTGAGCTTCAGTTTTCCAAAGATACATGACCGCTGATATCTGGCACTCAGCGCAGAGTGATTTTCAGTGAATTGTGGTGGTGCTTCACCTTAGTGGAAAGTGGGGAGTTATGTGGGGAGGGGAAAACACCTTAAGGATTTTTTTTCTCTCCAAGATGAGGGTAGATGGATCAATACTCATTTGGAAACTAGTGTAAAGAGAGAATTTTTTAGTAAGATGATTATCCATCTCTGTTCTCCCATTAACTTTAGAACCACTGTACCATAAAGAGTTTTACTGGTTGCAGTATTGCTCCGCTGATCTATCTCTCTATCTTGCATTCACCACTGTGCCTCCCACTGGCTTCTTTGTAAAGGGCACTTAACACATACATTATACTGTGGAATTTTCCAACAGGTTTCAGAAGCAGTGGCATAAAAATTCTGAGGTCCCGAGGTCGATGGCCTATAATACATCTTAAAGTTTGCAACAAAACAATTTCTAGTTTATTAGTACTATTCAGCACATTCAAAGTTTATGGCAAGTGTTGGCTAATTAACGATCTTTCTCTTTTGAGTGCATTTATTATATCATCATGTTTTGTTAATGCCACAAAAAAAACCTATAGTTTAGTAATTTAGGGACATCGTTTGTTGACATCTACAGCAGTATTAAGCATGCTTCCAACTCCAACATGGAAGCAGTTCTTAGCTGATTATAGCATTATTGCAAGGATCATCATATGGCACTTACACATTTTTGTAAATTCTTTTTCTTAGTGCATGTGCCAGATTTTAGTCTTGGAATAAATACTGTGGTGATGTTTTTCTAAGGCAGTTTATTTGGGGAAGATGTAGCAAGCCACAAGAGAGTTTGCTGTCTGCTTTATCTGTCTAATTAGATTCTATTCCAGGGGCAGAATTGCCCGGTGGGAAAACAGGCATTGACCTCTGAAATATGGGATTGCCTGCATGCTGTGTGTGACCACCTCTGATCCAGGACAGATTATATATAGTAAATATATATTTAGTAAATAAACAAGTTGCACTAAGAACATTGCTGAACTTCATGTCACTGATTTTTCTGAAAAGCTCATCTGCAAGGCTAAGACTTCTGCTATTGCTTGGCAGATGTGTATATGGGGGGAATGGGGATAGGGGACAAGAACAATAAATGTAGTACATAATACTATTCATTTCTGTGGTACCATCTGTGTGAGGATTGCCATTTGACCGTGGTAAAAGAAGAGTCACATTCCTCCATGACTGATCAAGAATGTTTATTAGAATAAGGAAAACAGTGTTAAGTGTAAAGCAATGTTGTTCACTGTGTAGAGCTTCTGCCAAGATTCTTTGACCACCCCTTCCTACCTGAAAGAAGCATTCCAGATCTTTTCACAAGGATCTGAATGCTATTATAATTAAGCCTAAAATCATCCCTATGAAGTAGGTGATTGAAAAGCTATAGAGGAATTACTGCAGCTGCCACTGGAGTGGAATATACAGCTACTTAACAGCATATAGTAAGACAATACAATAAGGTAGGAAGTGAATAAAAATGCTATATCCATGTGATGTGCAAGCACCTAAGGGATAGACCAGTAATTATCTGGCCAGCGGCAATATGTTAATTTTCCAGAAGCTTACCAAATGCACTAGGGTCAAGATCTCAGTTTACATTCCATCTGAGCAAGGGCACTTGTAGCTACAGAATGTTTTCTGTCACTGCACCGAAGACTTGATTTACATCTGACTTGGGGAAAGAGTGTCATCTGCTGAACAGCCAACACCACTTCCTGCAGCACCTAGTGCAGGGATGAGCAAACTTTTTGGCCCAAGGGCCAAACAGCCTGGCCTCCACCCACCTCAGAACCCCCAACTCATCCAACCCCCCCAGTTCCTTGTCCCCTGACCACTCCTTCCCAGGACCCCCGCCCCTAGCCACTTCCCTGGACCTCACCCCCTTTTCAGCGCCCCTGCTCCCTGTCCCCTGACTGCCCTCCTCAGAATCCCTGTCCCCTGACAGCCCCCCGGGACTCCCATGCCCCATCCAGCCAGCTCCCCCTGCATTCCCTGTTTTCTGACCACCCCCTGGGACACCTCTGCCCCTTATTCAATCCCCGCCCCCAGCCCTGGCTCCCTTACCACACTGATCAGAGCAGTTTCTGGCCAGAGCCAGACACCCTGCCACGCTGCCCCACAGGCACACACAGCCCCTCTCACCAGAACGCTGCCCGCACAGTGGCATAACTCCAGGGGAGGGGGCAGAGCAGGGCTGTGGGGAGGGGTTAGCCTCCCCAGCCAGGAGCTCTGGGGCCAGGCAGGAGGGGCCCGCGGGCTGCAGTTTCCCCATCCCTGACCTAGTGTATGATAGATGCTCTTCTATCCATGTATTAACTTTAATCCTATCCTGTGTAACTTGCAAAAAGACTATGTTCAGTCAGGGGCTTTAAATTACTAGTTGCTATTAGAGGGAAAGCAAGAGCCTGAAAAGTCCGTCTTATGAAATTTCAGAGTTGTTGTATTGAAATTTCTATTGTTTTCATGCTTGCTTTAAAGGAATATTACTCCTATTCCCTATAAAATAACTGCATATGCTATTGAGATTTCTAACTACCATCAGTAGTTTCCAACGTACACATAGCTTTTTGTCTGTACACCATTTATATGACCAGTTCAGTTATTATGACCATGATAATTCTTAGTGTGTCTATCTTTTCATTGTCAGGAGACAAGCGATTTTATGTTTGGTAATTTGCAATTTCCCTTTCTCGTAACTGCAGACTGTAGTGGTGGTGGTATAGAAATGAGATGATTTTAGTGCTCTTTGACTGCTCTGAAGTAGTATTTCAAACCGTAGGACCTGTGGACACCCCTGATGTCCAAAGCAGGACTAGATTTTTCCAGTGCTTTCTCCAGTCATATTTTAATCTTGTTGCTAAAACTTGTGCATAAAAACGATTTTATTATAATTCATTCTTTTTGAAGGAGACAGGGAGGGATGAATGGTGGAAGAAAATTCCTATTGGGATGGGAGGTAAGAAATGGAATAGAGAAGGAAGGAAGTACCAAAGGTGTGGGTAGTGATGGAACAGTGTGAGGCAAAAAAAAATTCCAGGGCGCGAAGGGACAGGGAGAAGGAGGGTAGAAATTTCCAGGGGCGGGGGAACGTTTTCAAAATAGATGAGAAGAGGTCAAGAGGGGAAATGCACAAAGTGTTGGGAGAAGAGGGGAAATGCCAAAAGGGAGGCAGGGCAAGGATGGGGTAGAAAGAGAACATTCATAAAGAGAGGGGAAATGGGTCCTACAGGAAAAATGTATAGAAGGGTCAGTTAATTGACATAGATTTCATTTACTTTTAAAATAATGTTTATATGTGCCTTTAGCTTTGTACAATTTGTCTCTTACCAGTTAACTTTTTCCCAGCTCAGAAACTCTAACTGAATGCATAATTTGTATAGCCGGGCTTTTAAAAAATCCATATAAAATTTTGATTCTCTGTGAAATACTCTAGTTTTTCTCTACATGTCTGGCCCCCCTGATCGGGCTACAATGCTCCAATGATGGATTATGATTAGCTTTCTTAGGGAGGGGACCAGAACATCATGGGAAAGGTAGTCTGACCAAAAAGGTTGACTTATATGACAACCTGACCCATTGATAAGATTGGGAACATGAGGCAAACGAGAAACAGCTCCAAGGAGACATCACAGCAACATTTCCAAATAAACAATTTTCTGTTGAGGCAACATTTTTCATAAAAAGTCTCTGCTTTCTGCAGAAAATTTTTTGTTTTGTCAAAAACAAGTGTCCTAAAATCAAAATAGTTCAGTCTTCTGTGGAAATATTTTGGGTTTGGGATATTTGGAAAATAAATATTTTTCAAAATAAGCAGACCTTTTTTATGAAAAATTGTGCTCTCACAAAATTTTTGACCAGCCTTGCTAATGTTGCACTCCTGAATTAGAGAGATGTAGTCAGGCATGGGCAAAGTTTTTGGCCCGAGGGCCACGTTGCAGTTCCAAAATTGTACGGAGGGCCAAGTAGGGAAGGCTGTGCCTCCCCAAACAGCCTGGCCCCTGCCCCCATCCACCCTCTCCCACTTCCTGCCCCCCCTCAAAACCCCCAAATCATCCAACTGCCCCTGCTCCTTGTCCCCTGACCCCCCTCCAGAGATACCACCCCCTGGAACACCTCTCTCTATCTTAGCCCCCTGCTCCTTGTCCCCAGACCATCCCCTCCTGAGACTCCTCCAGCCCAACTGCCCCCCCAGGACTTCACCGCTACCCAACCCCCCCCCCCCCCCCGCTCTCTATCCCCTATTTGCCCTGACCGCTATCCACCCCTTTGCTCCCTGACAGATCCCTGGGACTCCCATGCCCTGTCCGCCCCCTGCTCCCTGTCCGCTGACTGCCCCAACTCCTATCCACACCCTCGCCCCTGACAGACCCCCAGGACTACCATGCCCCATCCGAACCCCACCCCATTCCCTGTCCCCTAACCACTCTCCCAGAATCTCCACCTCCTGACCGCCCCCTATCCAATGCCCCAGCCTGGCCCCCTTACCATGCCACTCAGAGCAGCGTGTTTGGCTCCGCGCGGATGTGGCCCACGGGCTGTAGTTTGCCCACCCCTGGATGTAGTGAATCATGACTGAGTTTTGGGGCTCCTGTTTGTCTCTCCGACAGAAACCAGTCCTATTTGTCATCCCCCTTCCACTTTTAAAAACTAGCAGCAATACCAACTGTTTCTTGCTAGAACATCTATGACATAAAAGATAGTATACACTACACTTATGAAACAGGATTTGTCAAGGGAAATAACTACAGAGATAGGGATGGGAGTAAGAGTACGTAGGGACTTCTAGTAGACTTCATTGCAGATGTATGTACTTTTGACCAGGTTTGAATATAAGAATGGCTCTTTGATTACAAAGTGCACAGTACTTGAGGGAGGGATTCTCATCCTAAAAACATGTATGAGTTTTTACCTGAAATTTTAACAGACGTAACAGGGCTGCCAAAACTATGAATGCCACGCCTGATGCCTGACACTTGGAGGTCTGTGGTAAAGAGATTGATTGGACTTGGAAGACCCGGTTTCATTTTCTGCCTCCGCTCCAGTTTTCTTGTGTGGCTTTGGGAAAGGCTCTGCATTGCTTTGTGACTCTGTTCTCCGTCTGCAAAATAGAGAATAACACTACCCCTCTCGTGGGGGGAAGGGGAAGAAGTATTGTTTGTGAGGTCCTCAGATAACCGTGGTGATGGGGCATAGAAGACAAGGATAGACAAGAGAGTATTCTCTAGTTAAAATTATTTTCTAACATTCCTTCATATCGCTGTCATCCGGGCTGTCCTAGGCGTGTGCGGGGCCTGGGGCAGAAGTGATGAATCTGTCACTTCCAGGACTGATCTCTCACTTCTGGGACTGACTGCGCTGGGGGGGGGGAGGCGGTGCCTCCCCAAACAGCCAGGCATGGCCCCGCCCACACTCTACCCCCTCGGGTCCCGCTTTGGCGGCACCACTGGGACCCAGAGGGCTGGGGCCATACCGCCCGCCTCCCCGGCGCTGGGGAGACTGCAGCGGTGCCATAGCCTGCTCTCCCTGTTGGTGTTCCGGGGCTGGGGAGGCTGCAGTGGCGCCCTGCCACCCATGCACGTCAGCCAATCGCACAGGCCCATGGGGCCCCCCAAAGCGCGGGGCCTGGAGCAGTTGCCCTGATTTGCCGAACCCTAGAGATGGCTCTCGCGATTATTCATCTCCATTTTGAGCCTGGACCACCAAGATTCTATCTGGCAACTGTTATCCTCTTAACCAAAGAGGACTGTCTTCAGGGCCCATCAACCCTGCTTTTTGATTAGCCAGAGGGACTGTAAGTGAATATGAGGCCCTCCATGCTGTCTGTCCTGGTAAGAGATGAGTCCTCTACCTTCTTACTACTCCCACAAAAGAGGGATCTTGAATGCATGCTGAAAATAATGAGCAACTTTATAACGTTTTGGATTAGGAAGTTTCTCTTCAGTAATAGTTTGTAAATGTGAATATAAGGAAAGAAATGGATTTCTACTGGCACTTTTCACTAAAATCTCCTTTCACAACATTGTTTCCTGGCAGGTGGTGGTGGTAATTTTCAATTACCTTTGGCCGCAACTGTCCTCAATTTTTTGATTGTACATCGCCATCTGGTGGTGCAAGTGCAGAACTATTCTTTACTACACTAGATTGTTTACTTTCCTCCCAATATAGGTACCCTTCAGGCTCTGTCAATTTGTTTCTTCACTTCCCCAGAAGTCACCTACTATAGGACAGGCCCAACAAAGAAAGTAACAGAACACCACTAGTCATCGCCTAGAGCCCCCAACTGAAACTTCTCCAGCGCATCATCAAGGATCTACACCCTATCCTGAAATGATGATCCCTCATTCTCACAGACCTTGGGAGATAGGCCACTCCTCACTTACAGATAGCCCCCTCAACCTGAAGCAAATACAACTACACCAGCAACTACAAACTACACCACAGAAACACTAACCCAGAAACCAACCCCTGCAACAAACCCTGTTGCCAACTCTGGCCACATATCTATTCAAGGAAGAACTTCATAGGACCTAACCATATCAGCCACACCATCAGGGGTTCATTCACCTACACCTCTACCAATGTGATATATGCCATCATACGCCAGCAGTGCCCCTCTGCCATGTACATTGGCCAAACCGGACCATCTCTATGCAAAAGAATAAATGGACACAAATCAGACATCAAGAATTGTAACATTCAAAAACTAGTAGGCGAGCATTTCAATCTCCTGGGACAGTCAATCACAGACTTAAAAATAACCATTCTTCAACAAAAAAGACTTCAAAAACAGACTTCAATGAGGAACTGCAGAACTGGAATGAATTTGCAAACTTGACACCATCAAATTAGGCCTGAATTTGGGAGTGGCCGGGTCACTACAAAAAATAATTTTTTCTCTGTTGATATTCCCTCCTTCTTGTCAACTGTTGGGAATGGCTTCATCCATCCTAACTGAATTGTCCTTGTTAGCGCAGACCCCCACACACATGGTAAGGCAACTCCCATCTTTTCATGTGCTGTGTATTTATACCTGCTTACTGTATTTTTTCACTCCGTGCATCTGATGGAGCAAAAGCCCACAAAAGCTTATGCCCAAATAAATTTGTTAGTCTCTAAGGTGCCACAATGACTCCTCATTATCTTTTTATGTTAAGTGTCTTCTGATCCTTTCAGGCATGTAAGGGAGAAATGTAATGGCTTTTCAGTTACAGTACAGTGCTCAAGGAGATCATTATCATCTGTTGTGGTAAATATATTATGCAGGTCCCATCAGCAAGTTTCTTTTGGTCAGCTGGTTGTCCCATCACTCTTTGTACTATTTGCAATCACTTGTTAAAATTAACTTGTTTCTGCCTTTATGATTGTAGAGAGAGTCTTCTGGATGTGACCAAATGCAGTTCTATCTGGAGAGAGACTGAGTGAGACATGGCCCAACTTCATTTTAGTGTGATTTTTCTATAATAAATCTAAGAGCAATGTATACATTTGAGCTAAATGAGGAAATTAATATTGAATCCTGATGATACTATCATAACATCGTTTTTGCTAACTATTTTACCTCCATTTTAGCAGAAATATTCTGTTTCAATACAGATTTTTATACAATATGGTGTCCGGATATCCTAGAAAACAAAGGAAAATGGAAAAAGCCGTGGGCTAAAGTTAGAATGAAGGAAAAAAGGGCAAATGAGGGGAAAATGGAGGAGGAGAATGAGAGGGAGAAGAAAGAGAAGGGGCACAAAAAGAGGTGGAAGAAGTGGGGAATTAAGAATGGGCAAGGAGAATAGAGGGGCAAGAATGCATAGAGGGAAGTTGAAGAATGGAAGGAGAGAAAGAGAAGCAGAGTGGAGAGGGAAAAAGTGATAGGGAAACAGGAAGAGCGAAAACAGGAAGAGGAGAAAATGTCTGAGAAAGTAAGTAGGAAATGAATCAGAGAGGTAGCCGTGTTAGTCTGGAATTGCAGAAGTGACAAAGATTCCTGTGGCACCTTAAAGACTAAAGTATTGACACATAAGCTTTCGTGGGCTAATACCATGAAAGCTTATGCTTTCGACAAAGTGGGTATTAGCCCACAAAAGCTTATGCTTCAATATGTTAGTTAGTCTTTAAGGTGCCGCAGGACTCTTTGTCACTTAAGTAGGAAATGGATATAAATGGAAAATAAGCATGAATTTAGTTATTAACATGAATTTAATTAGCTTAATTTACTCAACATAGATCTTTTGAGGTACACAAATTGACACACAATGTCTATATACGTTTATACAAATTAGTCTCATCCCTTAGACTGTGGACAGGTTGCCAGAGCAGTCCCTCATTGCCCCAGACGTTATGCACCACTGTGGTATAGACATTACAAATGCAAGAAGAGTCTGGCATTTGCCATAAAGTTATTTGCTTGTGCTCAACTTGTGGTGATCTCCTTGAACAGAATGTAAGAGAAGAGCCAATAGAGACAGCCCTGACAAACTAAGCAACATAATGGTGGTTACTTTCTCAGTCTGTGGCAATGTTGCAGCAACTTGGCAACCAACTGTAGCCCTTTTTTGTGGGAGGAGAAAGCCATCAAAACTAACAGAATCAGAAATGTAGCGCTGGAAGGGAACTGAAGAAGTCATCAAGTCGAGCCCCCTTCACCGAAGCAGGACTAAATGAACCTAAACCATCCCTGAATATGGCAGATGTTTATCCAGCCTGTTCTTTAAAATCTCCAATGATGGGGATTTCACAAACTCTCTTTGAAGCGATTTAAGATTAGCAGCTGTGTTAGTCAGTATCCATAAAGAAAACGAGGAATATTTGTGGCACCTTAGAGACTAACCAATTTATTTCAGCATAAGCTTTTGTGGGCTACAGCCCACTTCATCGGATGCATAGAATGGAACACACAGAAGTAAGATGCATTTCTATACACAGAAAGCATAAAAAATTGGAAATTACTGTACCAGTTCTAAGAGGCTGTTTAATTTGGATGAGCCATTATCAGCAGGAGAAAAAAAAAACTTTTGTAGTAATAATCAAGTGGATCTGTGTCTGACAATTGACAAGAACGTGTGAAGCGTATTCCGGAGCTTAACTACACTTATTGTTAGAAATATTTTTTTGCTAATATCTAACCTAAATCTCCCTTGCTGCAGATTAAGCCCATTACTTTTTGTTTTACCTTCAGTGAACATGGAGAACAATTGATCACAGTCATCTTTATAACAGTCCATTACGGTTATCAGGTCTTCCACAAGTCTTCTTTTCTCAAGACTAAACATGCCCAGTTTTTTAATCTTTCCTCATAGATCAGGTTTTCTAAACCTTTTATTATTTTTGTTGTTCTCCTTTTAATCTTTGTTTTCCCGGAATTTAGGATGTTCGGACTCCATGGTTTTGGGTGGGGATGAGGATAAACATTTCTTTTCAATTATGCCAGTTTGACAGCTGCGTCTTATTTACTCTCATCTCAAATTAGTGGACAAACCGCACAACACATTTTCTCTTTTATAAAGGAAATTATACTCTTAAAATGTAAATTTCATGGCATACAAGTGGTTGCTACTTTTAACCTTCTAAAAAGTTATTCTTTCATTTATTGTTGGAGTGTTGCCAAACTCCTGATAGTGTCTGTCCCTATTAACTATCCTTATGGCAGGGAGATGACTGGTCTGTCAAGAAGAGATGTGGGCTGTTGCTCGAAGCGTTGATCGAAAGTTCCACTATTTGTGGATACTCCAGTCCCATTGTCTCTTCTTCCTGACCTGCTCACTCAGGATCTCAGTTGCCTCTGTCACCCCAACCTGCAGTCTCTCCACCTTAGGTTATGGATGCTGCATGGTTGAACACTACAGAGCTTTCTGTGTTCAGACTCCATCAGACAAGTACTGCTGGACAGTAGGAGGCCCTCCACTTGAGCCACATACCTGGCGAAGTGGAAGTGGTTTTTGTGTTGGTGCAATCAACGCTAAACACCTCCACTCCAGGTGCCGGTGCCCCTTATTCTGGAATACTCCTGCATCTGAGGCAGAATGGCCTGGCAGTGTTCTCCATAAAGGTTCACCTCGCAGCCATCTTGGCCTTCCACCAAGGCGTGTCTGGCCACTCTATCTTCGCCAGTCGAATGGTTTCTCGCTTCCTCAAGGTCTTGCACCACCCCAGGTTCATCAGCTTGTCCCCGCATGGGATCTTAACCTGGTCCCCTCAAGACTCGTGGGGCTCCTGTTTGAGCCACTGGCCACATGCTCCCTCTTGTAGCTCTCCTGGAAGATTGTCTTCCTTTTCACCATCACATCGGTGAGGCAGGTCACCAAGCTGAAGGTCCTTACCTTGGAATGACCATATATGGTCTTCCATAAAGACAATGTACGACTCCCAAGGTGGTACTGGCCTTCCACACCAGCCAGGACACTTTCCGGCCTGTTTTCTACCCTAAGTCTCATGCTGCTCCGTGGAGCAGTGGCTGCATTCCCTCTATGTCCATAGGGCCTTCTACATTGAGTGCACTGAACCGTTCAGGAAATTGACTCAGCTTTTCATTGCAGTGGCAAATTGGATGGGGTGCCTCTCGGTTTCCTCTCAGCGGATTTCCTCCTGGATTATGTCCTGCATCCGCGCTTGCTATGAGCTGGCTGGTGTACCGATACCGGCTCTCACTGCTCACTGCATGAGGTCTCAGACCTCAAAGGTGGCTTTCCTGGCTCAGGAAATCTTCAGGGCAGCTATTTGGTCTTCAGTGCATACTTTCGCCTCACACTACACCATCATCTGACATGCCAAGGATGACACAGCTTTCAGAACAGTGGTTCTGCAATCCTCATTGCTTCACTCCGACCCCACCACCTAGGTAAGGCTTGGGAGTCACCTAATTGGAATCGATATGAGCAAGCACTTGAAGAAGAAGAAAAGCTTACTCACCTTTGTAACTGTTGTTCTTCATTCTGAAGAACATATCCATTCCAAACCCTTCCCACTTCCTCTCGTATCCATTCCAAACCCTTCCCACTTCCTCTCGTATCCATTCCAAACCCTTCCCACTTCCTCTCAGGATAGCTGGCAAGAAGGAACTGAGGGGGTGTGAGGTCAGCTGGGGTATATATTGAGCACCATGAAGGTGCCACTCCAAGGGGCTCCACAGCCAACCCGCGGGTATTCTGGGAAAAACTTTCCAACAGCTGTGCATGCGGTGTGCCCATACTTAATTGGAATGGATACGGGCAACACATCTTGAACAACAACAGTTACAAAGGTGAGTAATTGTTTTTTCAATTCCACTATCATGAAAACCTTTGGAATTTTTTCCTTATGAATTGCAGCCCATTGTTTGATTTCCCCACTCACCCCCCACCCCCGCTTTTCAGGTGTATCATCCCTTCCTAGGATTGACATTGCATGACTGATCACAGTATGACTTTTGGAGTCTAGCAATAAGGCAATGCTATTTCAAGATATCTTGAGTAATAGATCACCATGAGTCTCCCACTGCTTGTGAAGAAGCCTGCAGCCAGAATTTACTGTTGTCAGGTGATGTGTGATGAGATGGACTGCCCCCTGTGGCCCCTTGCTGGAGGCCGTGCAACGCCTCCACATCCTGTTCCAAAAAGGGGCAGTGGAGAGGGATCTCCAGGCTGCCTGGAATGGCTGTGTGGGATGCAGCCAAACAGAAAGTCTGCAGGAAGCAGCCAGTGATGGCCCAGCAGGCTAGTATAAAAGGAGCGGCAGGGCCACAGTGAGTGCAGTTCCTTGCTGGAGCTGGTGGAATGTGGATGGTGTGCCTGGCTGGCTGAGGAAGCTACAGGACCTTGGACAGAGCAGTGCTGGCAGAGACCGGGGGAAGTGAGAAGGAATCCAGGGCTGGCTGCTGGGACTCAATCGGGACAAGGCTCTGCGGTAAGGGTGAAGAATGTGCTGGGTGTTGTATCAGCGACGATCTATTTAAAGGGATGTGGCAGATGGCTGTTATCTATAGGGTCCTGGCCTGGGATCTGGAGTAGGGGGCAGGCCTAGATCTTCCCCTCCCCATTAGCCACTGGGCAAGTGGCCTGGGTCTTTTGATACACTACAGAAGAGGGAACTGAATTCTTTTAGTGGCCAAGCAGGAGAGCTGGGGCCAGAAAGGCCCTGAGAGGGTAAAGACATCGTCTCCATGGAGGGAGCCCTGGGGCACCACTCTACAGCAGAGCAGGGACAACTTAAAAAAATCCAGAAGGGGCTGAGAGACTGTTTGAACCAGGGTACAGTGATAGGCCCTTCTGGACTGAGGAGTGAGCCCAAGGGATAGGGTTGCAGACAAAGAGACGTTACAGAGGGCACTGAGAGAGGTCTCTGTTGGACTTGTACCTTGGAAGGGGTTGCTTTTTATTGCACATACAGACTGTGTGTGATTCAACCAGAGCGCTAAGTTGCTGGAGACTCACGCAAGGCAGAGAGGAAGTGCAGGCACATGCAGTCGGACAAGGGGACACTCGTGAGAGGTGAGCGCCAGCCTGTTACATGGCGTATGCCTCTTTTTGCTCATTTCAATGCTGCGTATCCTGCTGTACGATATTTAGGCACTTTTCTTGATTCTCCTTGCACATACACCTATTTTACTCCAATTTAACTCCATTGACTTGAATGGTATTACCGCTAATTTAACTGAAAGGAAAAGGCAGCCCATTTCTCTCTGGAAAATACTTTCCAAAAAGATGAACACTCCTACTTAGTATTAACATGTCTGAATTCCCAACTTATACTGTACGAATTCTTTTTAATACCTCATTGCTTTTTGAATTTTCCCTTGTTTCTTTCTCCATCATCATCTCTTAATCTGCTGTTCCACTAATCTTATAGCCAAACTGGAGTATTGTTATCCTGTGATGTGATGTTATATGATATGGGCTTTGCAGTCACTATATTTGCACTTTATATTGCAGACACTATATTTAGGTTACCTAACGCTTTCCCTAATAAAAGTTTCTTCCAACCTTCACTGTGAGAAGCACTCACTTGTTTACAGAAGCCTTTGGTATTCAGCAAAGCAGAACGCCACCAGGGTTTAGCCTTTCTTTTGTCCTGTGAAATTTCATTCTGTATTTGCCAAGGTACAAGGTGTTAAATTTTGCCATTTCCCCTCTCTCCTTTCTGTAATTTAAGTAAATTTTGGCAGTAAGCCAAAACAATAAAGTGACTGTTCTGAGGTTGGTCTCAGCAACAACAGCATGCAGTGCACTGGGAGCTACCAGAGCAGCTGTTATCGGCTACCTCCACCACATGGCCCCAGTGCGCTACAAGGGGCAGGAGGGGAGAGAGACCCAGTCTGGGCTTCTCATTCCTGTTAAACCCCCAGAGTCTGGCCCTAGTGATCCCAATCCCCATAAATACACACAAACCTCGCTTCAGGTCAGTTTTAAAGTTGTGGTTCAACTGGGAGCCAGATTAGAAAACAGTTACTGTAATGCCAAACCTTAATTGTGAAGGGTTTGATTTTGGTTTGATGGTTGTTTTAGGGAACCCTTTTTCCTAAAGGGAAATGGTTCCTATTAATTCTGACGTTGATAGCCTCAGTAACACACTGAGATTTGAGCAGCCTAAGGACAGGGAACATTTAATTCAGATCAACTCTGTTTAAACTAATCTGAAGTTTTAATATATACTAAGATGTAGCAGTCTCTTTAACAGAAGACATTTGTTCACCTCACCTTTGTAGACATATCTCAAAGATTTAAAAAGTCTTGACAACAGTGACTGAAACGCCTAGAAGTGTGGTGGAACTTTCATATGATCTGAGTTTGCAAACATTAGGATTTATTTAGTCTGGAATGGAAAAGAATGAAGAAAGGGGACTGCACTAATTTATTTACGATTATGAAGGGCATTGTGAAAACTGATCAATCCCTCCTTTTTATCTTATATCATTAGTTTGATTAAATTAAAGTCAGTAAATTAAGAACAAATAAAAGAAAATACTGCATTACACAGCATATTGTCAGCTTGTGAACTCCACTGCTTCATTGATGCAGTAAATGGAGTCAGATGCTTTGGCCAACTAATGACCGCTATAAACAATGATAGTTTTAGCTGTCAACAAATCTGATATATCAGGGCATACATAAACCAATTACCTGATAGAGTGAGGAAGGCATTCCTCCTAATATGTGGCAGTGGACAACTAATTCTGTAAAATGTAGGAGGATGGTGGTTTACCTTCCTCGAATGCATCAGGTACTGATCACTTATTCAGGAAAGATATTCAACGGGATAGTTCAGTGGCCTGATCTAATATGGTAAATCCTATGACTATATAGGTTAAAGAATAGTCTCCATGCATGGCTCTTCTTGGCCCACAGAAGTATGGTACACATGCTACAAGTTTTTAGTAGATGACAAGAAACAGTCATATCAGCTGAACAGCATTTAATGTAATATGCTTTTAAATAAATGTGATGACTTGTTATATAAATATACAACATGGTTCTCAGTATCAGCTTTTCATGAATAGGCAATAAATAATCATTAAATTAAATCAAACAATTTATATAAAAATAGAATCTCTTCTTAGAATGTAACTACAATACAGGAGTTATATAAACCATGCTAAAACACATAGAGGTGTCTGAAAAGGACACCTATAACTAAAATCATAAATAGGATGTTAGTCCTCCCTAGGAGGTAATGAGCCTCTGTGACTTGTTTTAAGCACTCAGACAGCTATGGGAACTTTCACCCTGTTTTGCAGTAGATGGTGCTGCAAAGGCTGTTAATACATAGACAGTTCAATTTATAATTGTGACTACATTAAGACTGGCTACACATCTCAAAAGCTTCACAGAACAACTCTTCCTACATCCTAACTTCTTCATAGGGTTTCTTCTTTTTCTTTTGATGATGATGCCAGAAGAAGAGATGCACATTTATGTTGAACACTGATTTGCTCCTTGTTGATTTTGCTGTTCCCAGTTTAGGATTCAGTTGATTCATCCTAATCTAGTACACTCCATTTCTCAAATCCTGGTGAGAACTGTACACATATATTAACCTGCCCTACCCTTTCAGTGACCCTTTGACCAATAGCTTTTGCGCTGAATGCAAGCCTGAGTAAAATAAATAAATGACACTAGAAAAGAAGTGAAAGTATAAAAACTAGAATACTTAAATAATTTTTGTACAATTATGCTTTTTAAATAATCTAGTTAACCAATGGCCTGTGAGATAGAAACACAGTGGAAACTTGTCTTTAAGGGTGAAACTCACTCTTTGTAAAATAGCTCACATGAGGCCTGGGTACCACTTAAATTCTACTTAAGGCTTATTTTAAGGACTTAAATATAATTTAAGTAGTTCACAGTCCTTGTGCTGGAACTGCACAGAAGTGAATTTTACCCTGTAAGCAGGTTTCATTGTATATAATGTAGTAACTCATTATTCCTAGATAGTATTAGCCAGGCAGAATGTAGCTTATTAATTCTTCATGGTGTTAAAATACATAAACTATAATAAAGGAGACTTAATTTTTTTAACTAAGATTTTTTTAAAGGACCTTAAGATGGTAAAATATATCCTTTTAAATGTTTTATAATAAATTAAGTACAAGTTAAATACAACTACAGTGTCACACAAAGTCTGCTTGGCTACTTAATTTGAAAAATGGAGCAACTCATCTGAAGCCTATACAGGTACAGTGCTTACCATCCACTCATTCCCTTACATAACAAAAACAAATCCTATTTCATTGCAGTCAGGAATCACTAATTAGCTTATGACATTCTGGTGAATATTGCTTCTCTAGAGCAGCCTTGCAAGACTGTCATAAAATTTACCACCCCAAGGACAAAAACTACTTCCCCACTATTTTACCTTGATTATTGATGAATATGGAAAACTTTTTTCTTGCCAATCCAAACAAATTATTCTCCCCAGGCAAGTGGGCAAGTAGAATTTTGTAAGGATGCTCTAGAGTATTGATTGCACACTTGAATGCGCACAGCAAATTACTGGAAAAGGCATTTACAAATATTTTTTAAACTACTGTATACTTTGGGTAAATGTTATGGCCCAGTCCTGAAGTCAGTGGGATTTCTGCTGATAGGGGGCTTTTGGGATCTGTCCCTTCATCTGTAAGCCTAGTATAATTTAGTAAAAGGAGAACTTGCTTTAAGTGAAATACGTTGTTAATAGATTGTTCTAAAATATGAGTGAATTCTGTTACATTTCATAAAAAAAATATTAAAACTTCTAATAGTGACAATATCAGCTGACACTTTGAGATTTAAGGACTGCCATTAATATTCTCCAGTTATCTGGAGAATATTTGTCCTGATTTTCTTTAACTATTATAACTGCAAATCTCTCAGCCATACCAATAGCTTTCAGTATTGATTACCAGTAGGTCAGTTAAAGGACTTTGTGCATAACAAAGTAATAGAGATTAGAATAAAGGGGTGCACAAGGGCATTTAAATGTTCTTATAAGGTACCATTAAATTTTAGAATATTAATACTCAGGCAGTAAAATGGAAACACTGATTTAGAAGACGGACAATTACTCAAGGGAACAAACATTTTCTGAAATAAAGCGAAAATGTCTAAATCTAATTAAAAATGTCATCAGCCAAAAAGCAATGATGATGCAAGGGCAACTTTATCCTGTGTTGATTGACAATCTTTCTCCCTGTTCTGATACATATATTTGAAGTAATACACATTCCAGGAAAATGAATGGCACTTGGAAATGGACACTGAAAGATTCTTTGAAAGATTGAATTGATTGAAAGATTCAGATTCAGAACTCATATAATAAAAATTCACATTATATATCTTTCATGCTTTTTTTAAAAAATTGCAGTTAAAATTGAAACCACAAATATAGTTGAATGGTAAATAGGAGAAATAGTGTTCTGGAAAATGACTAAGAATACAAAAACTTTAAAATATTGCCCTTCTAAGCAGACAATATGCTTTTGAGGTGCACAGCATCCAGTGATCTTTAACTATTGTGTCTGTTTGATGATATGCAAGGGGATGAAGGCCAACCAAACCAATTATGTTTAAACAAGTGCCTCTGCTGTATTTTTGATGTTAAGGTGTGTGACTGTAGGCATTTACAGACAGAAAGGTGCCTGACTTCAAGCTTCTGAAATACTACTCTGTATATCCAAGAGATTTTAGATTTTCACTTCTTAAAATGTAAGGCTCAATCCAGCTCGATTTAAAGACAATGGCAACACCCCCATTGACTTCAGCAGGGAAAAGGATCAGGGCCATTTTATACAGTTTGGATTGTAAATGTATTTCCAGTAATTTTAAAATAATGAATATCAAAATATTCATCTCTATACAACATAAATATGTTCAACATGTACTTTTGATAAAAGTAAAATACAGTGTATTTTTCACTAGGTGACTTGTAAAATGCTTCAAATAGCCATAAATAAAATTGTGTGTGATGATGATGGAGATAAACAAATTGGTCCAGACAAAATCATAATCAAACTTCTTTGCGATTTCAGAAATTCTAATTAGCTTTTCTCCTTTGCCTTTTTTTTTAAAGGTTCAAATAAGTCTGTTTATTTCATCTGGAATCAGAAATAAAAACAAGGCTACTCTCATGGTATTTCTAAACCAGCTAAAATTGGGGAATACTTGAAATCACATGAGAGAACCTTTTCCTGAGAAATTTTGAGCCTTAATTTCCAGTATGAGGAGAGGTTCAGATAAGCTTTGAATAACTATTCAATACATCTAAACATTTGAGGAATTTCCATCCCTGATGTACCCAACATACAACACATCATAATATACACAATATTTACATTTTCATTGTTGCCTTTCATAATATAGTGTCTCCTTTAAATAGTGGATGTCCAGTAGTCTTCATATCCATTGTGTCCTAAATGTGAAGTTTTATGATTCGCTGTGAAAACAACATTAACAACAATGTAAAATAATGGATATTACAATGTTCTAAAACTTAGACAAAATGAAAGACAAAATGCCTAAAACTTATAATGAACAGTGAATGTCAATTACCTCCTGTAGCAGTGACAGAAAGCTCTCCAAAAATTGTTTGGGGGCTTCTTTAGCATAAGATTCACATGGAGAACAATTCTGAAAGACAAAGAAGAGAGCTTCTTATCAGACATTCTGCATTTGAAAAGTGTATCATAACAAATAATAATTTGAGATCATTGAAAAATATGTGATGTACTAAAAGTGGGTAAGTAGTGTTATCTTCTTTTAATGGATGGGAAAACTAAGGTATGGAAAGATTAGGTAGTAACAAAGGAAACCAATAACAGTCAGAAGAAGCACACACATGCATTGATTCCTATTCCCTTGACTAACCAGAAGACAACTTGACCTCCATATTACACATTTTATCTTATTTAGATACATGTGAACAGTTGGTTAATAGGACCAGAATGCGTGTGACCTTACAAAGAAGTACTAAGTATATTTACATCTTTAACTCTTAGTAAAACTTAAAGAAGAATCTGTACTTCCACCAAGTTTTACAGTTAGAACATAAATTATGCAACATATGGTACAATTATTAAGTTAGCGAACATGTCAAACAATCATACCACATCAGTGATGGTGTCTGTAATAATCGGTCTCCTCAATCTCATAATCATGACTTCAAAATTACGAGATGATTGGCTGTTTGCTGGTTCTAAGTGTAAGCTTGCATTCTGGAAGCAGTTGAAAGCAGAAGAAAGGCATTTACTCTGGAAGAGAAACATTGAAAGTAGTTGAATCACTGCCAAATATTTCTAGAAAGTAAACTAACACTTGTTTACATTTGCTTCTTTTTTTCCTATGATCCAATATGCATAGTTCTCTCCTTCCAACAAATCAATGAGATGTAATTCACGTTTTTGTTTAAAGTTTATTTATTTTGATTTATATATATCTGCTATAAAGGAGCCCATACCTCTTATTCTAGTGGTACCCTTGACAAATTTTAAACATATATATTTAAAATAGATAACTCATGAGGTCTTTCTTTGGCCATTAAACAACACATTGACAAACAAGAATTTAATCCAGAAATGAATCTTGCTACATCTAGTGGTTTTTTTACATACATAAGTAGAAATATTTTCTTCTCATAAGTAATGAATACCCTACTGAAATCTCTTTTTTTGTATATATAAATATGCATTTTGATCCTCCATGCCATTTCTAACATCACATTTAATAATACTTAGAACCTATATAGGGCTTTATATCTTCAGAGCAAATACAAATCTTTAAATATCCCCATTAAACAGAAGGAGGAATGGAGATGGAGAAATTGAGTGTATTGCTTAAGGGCAATGCTGGGAGTTAGGGGCAAAGGTGGGATAAGAACTCGGGGAATTCTGGCTCCCAGATTCACTTCATCCTATTAAATAACAGTGCTGTTATTTCAGTTTTAAATTCAGATGCACCTTAAACCATAGGACAGAGAATCAAGCAACAATTGTATCTACTCTGAGAAAATTCTCATTCTTCTTTATGCTTTGGTCGCATGGCATAAATTTTCCTATTTGCACTTCTTATACCTAAAGCAAAAGTTGTGTATTTTTCCTCACTCATATTGCTTTGGTATGTTAAATTATTAATACTGGCAGCATGACACTTTGACCCATCCAGAATCTCCCATCCTCTGCAGTGGTCATTTTCCTTCCTATGCATAGCTGTGGAAACTACCATTGAAACTAACTACTCAATGGAGAGAGAGCAGCATTGTTTACTGTAGCCAATTTCTGACCTGCTTTGCACTTTCCAAAGAGAAAAAAAACACTCAGAAATGCTGATTATGCACATCAAGGAGGAGATAAAACTGTAATCTTTGTTTTGCATACCAACTGCTACCCAAACTGAATTTCATCCGGTATATAAAGTGTCAATGCAATTTGTTTCTTGTGCAAGGACCAGATGATGTTCTCACTGTGTATTTCTTATAGAAAATTTTTAACAGAAACCCTTTATGTCAGTCAGATATAGCATTATATTTTCCTTAAAAACCACACATTCATGTTTGTCTCAGGCTTTTTACTGTAACCAGGCTAACTTACTGGAAAAAAAAAACATTCATTTTAAAGAGCTCAATTTTCCAGCTGAAACTGAAAACATTTTCTGTCTCATCTGTGATGAGCTGAGAAACCAGCATTTCTCATATAGGCACAGCTTTTTTTTTTTTTTTTTTTTTTTTTTTTTTTGCTGACTTAACAATTACCTGTAGATTGGTTAACAGTCAAATAAACACAAGGATTTTGCCTGTAGACCATTGATGCACAGATAAGAATATTGATTGATTAGATGTTAAAGTTTGCCCGCAAAGTCATGGGGAGCTGGTGACATCTGAGAAGGGGTAGGCAGACATGCACAGTTGCCATAGCAGAAGTAATTTACAGCAATGGGTAAAGGGTATTTTACGTCTGACTCAAAATAATGTTGCTGTTTACCCTGAAGAACCTTCACTTCCTGAGCTAAGAACCATGGTGCCAGAGTCTCAGCTAGCGCAAATCAGCATAGTGCCATTGGTTTCAGTAGAGTTATGTCTATTATTACTAACTAAGGATCTGACTACATTCCTCTTTGCAGATGAACTAATTTTGCCTTAAAATTATCAACTTCAGTGTATTTTCTTCTCTTTGTTGATGTTGTCTTATTTCTTAAACTTGTCCTCACCCACTACTGTGAACTGGTGAACACACAAGGAATTGAGTGGGGTTGCTTTGGGGCTAACACTCAGTCCACTCACAGGAAGCTCCAAGGAAGTCAAAACCAACAGTGACAAACCACTAAATTTTGGGTCATGTGTAAGGCAATCTTCTTCCTGGATGTACAGGACCAAATTTAGCCCTGAGATAAGCAGGTACAGTATCACTAATTTCAGGGTAATTGCAATCAGTTACACTATCCCCCTGACTTTGTCACCTGTTGGAAAAGCTTGTAATTCAATCAATACAAATTTAACACTGGTGACAGAGACTGTTTGCATTGCTACAAACACCCAGTGTAATCATTAGCATTTGGGAACTTTACTGACAGTGAAGTATGATTGCTTTTTTAAGCCCTTTATCTGTGCACTAAGGGATTACAGCAGTGACAAGTTTAATGTGTTCTGAGAATTTTTGAGCTCTTAATGAAGTCAAAGGATGTGTTCAGCCCTGACAGGATCAGACCCTAGAACTGTACTTTGAGTTGTAAGTGAACCCTATCTCTCTTCCTGAGCTTGGCTGACAATGTTGTTTTGAAAAAGTTATGATTAAGCAATTAGTCACTAGCTGTAGTCACTTCATTTCTGGGATAGTGGTAAGTTTATCTCACTGACACGATAGCTAATCATCCATTTATTTTCACTTTGACATGAAAATGTAGACATTCAAAGACATTTAAAAAATCCCCAACAGTTTGAATGTCGTGGGATTTTGCATTGCATATATTCCCAGCAGTGACATAGAGTAGGTCTGTGGGGTCATGCATGCTTATAAAATTTGTTTTTTTTTTCTGGAAAGTGACAAAAAGAAGCTAAGTAAAGATCATGCGGAGTGTAGCCAAAACGGTGCAAAACAAGGTGAGTTTTTCCTATCTTTTGTTTTGCAGTAAGTTTACAAAGCCGAAAAAATAACATTACAATTTACGCATGCTTTGTGAATCACCGTGCCTAATAATAATCATTGTATGTTAGTCAGAATTTTTTTTTCAAGTTTTCTGAAGTATTTGCTGTTGCTCAAATCTGTATATTGCAGTTAAAGCTAAAGCAGCTGATGCTATAGTAAATGTTATATTAAATAAGTACATGTTATTATTAGGTTATGTTAGGTCTAGAACTTAGTTCTGCATTGGTGAATATCAGAAGAAAGCACAAATGGAACTCATTCACTTTTTAAACTTTTGAAGTGTCTGGACTTTGTTATTTTATTCTTTATATTTAACTTTACGACACATCCTGCAGTGAGATACTTCCTATTAGGTGCTGGCGTTCTTTGACTTATTTTAATGTTATTCTTATGTATAATAGCAGTTCATGGAACTGAACAATGTAAATATACATACTGAAATGAGAATTTACAATGGCTTATTCTTGTTTAAATGCGATGCATAATATAAAGAAAATTTGGTCCAACAGACTGTAATAATTGTATCTATATTTGCCTGATAATGTCGTCCTTCCTCATATACTCACAGACCTTAAATTCAGAAGGGACCATCGTGATCATCTAGTCTGACCGCCTGCACAAAGCAAGCCAGAGAACCTTTCCCACCCACTCCTGTAAGAGAACCCCTAACCTCTGTCTGAGTTACTGAAGTCCTCAAATGATGATTTAAACATGAGTAGTCTCACAGAAGCCGTAGGACTACTGGTGAGGAAGGGCTGCAAGGCCCTGTATTTCCACTTTTTTACTTCATTTCAGTGAGTAGTTTTTCATTGTGCCTGATTCTGCAAGGTGCTGAGAACCTTCAATTCCTAGTGCAATCGATGTAAATTGAAGGTGTGCGGCATCTTCACAGGACTGAGTCCTTGAAGAGTAGTAGTATTGATTACCAAGCAGCTGTGTGAATGCCTGGAACAGGACTAAATTTCAAGTAAAAGGAATACATGCAGATACTATGACAATGGGTGCTTTAGAAATATACATATTATAATAGTAATAATAATACAGTACTAACATGTACTGTAACATTAATCTGATATTTAAAACAGGAATAAGAAGCAACTTTTATTTAAATTATTTTCTGTTTTTTAAAGCTAGTCTAAAGAATAGTTTCAAATATACTATTAAGAGTACCAAGCCATATGTGTCAGAAAAATGCAGCTGTCATTTTTAAAGAGAATGAACCTATTTAAAATAAATTCAGTATATTTAGAAGGATATGATATATTAAAGCAGTCTTACCTCTAAGTCTTCTGGAGTATTCAGAAGTTCAACATCCTAGAATAAAAAATTAAATTAATATTTTTAGTATATAAAAATAATCTCTCTCATTAGGTTTATTCTCAACAATATGTACTCAGAACATTTTATAGACAGATTTTTTTATATTGCCACAAACACTGTGCTTACCTTAACTTTCACTATTTTTTTCAACTCATTGACTGTCTTTACAAGCTCCTTGTATCTTAACTTTGTTGGTGCAGCTGCAGTCAGCAGCATACTGGAACAGAAGAAAAACAGACAGAAAATGATCATCCTCTCCATATTGATGGGTTTAGTTTTAAAATATGCCCAGCGTAAGTCAATGCTATCCAAGAAGTACACTTCACTTTAACTGTGCTCAGGTACACTGCATACCTACCTATTTATTGATCCTTACTGAAGATGTAGGCCCACCCATTTCAGTTTGGAAAGCTTTGTAGAATGGATTAATGAGTAACCCTTTTTTCTTTTCCACTGGCTAGGTGTATGTGTGTGAGTTAGTGCGTAGGGGGCAGGGATTGATGGAGTGAATAAAAATATGCCCCATCTGCACATTGGACAGGAAAAAAAAAAGAAAAAAGGTGAATTCCCATTTTCACTTTGAGTAAAGAAATGAACACAGTAAATAATAGGTACTTAGAAACCACAAGCCTAAGTAAACAAAGATGCTGCATTTTTTTTTCTGTCTCATATAGCATCTTACCTGTCCTATCGTACAAATGCGTTTTTTTGTAATAGCACTACAGTAATGAGTAAAGTAGCAGCGCTTCTCTTCATGACTCTTTTAATATAGATATACACACACATTTACTCTAGCTTCTTTTTAATTCCTGCAGCCATTATTAGTTTCCTCTGTTTTTGTGGAATACCATCTTTTCAGATATTACAATTATTTTGCCATTTTCAAAATATGGAGGCATGGTTTTGTTTCTGTGGCTGAAAGTATTGGTTCATTCAACATCTGAAGTATGCTACAATTAATATATTAACTTCATGAGCACTGCCAAGTGTTTTAATTACATCCTTGGAAATATATTCACTGTGCTACGATGCACAGCATAAGTCTCTGATCCTGCAATGAACTCTAGGCAAGTAGACCCTTCCACCTGTGCAGAGCCCTATTGAAAGCTGAGATGCATGATATGGAGCATATTGCAGGATCAGGGCCTAATATGCCACTGATTCTAAAGAAGCTTGTTGTTGGACAACAGCAACACAACAGCTGTGGTGGTTAAACATATTTAACTATATTATGGGAATACAGGTGATGGTTCCATAGTTGAGTTGAGTTTTGTGCTTAAAGCAACCAATTTGTTGTGTGTGAAGGATACTATAGTACTTATTATTTCATATAATGAAAACTCACTACAATCTAGTGAACTGACTTCATATGAAATTTATTTGGGATTAATGTCTGGGATTTTTTTATTCTCCATAAGTGAGAGTTTCTTCTTCAGCAGAGGCTGATGAATAATGATCTGTTACACAGAATTCGAAGAATTGTCCGCTTGCTAAATGACTGTCATCTCACATTGTTTTCAAAGGGAGTGAAGCTAAATGTGTCCTTGTCAAATATACTTTCTTTTAAAATAGCCGCTGCATGCCATAGGGCCCAGATCCTATAATGGACAGTATGTAGGCAGACTGTTATGCCTGTGTGGAACTCCACTGACTTCAGTGGAGTTATCTGTGTACACTGGGGTTCCCTTATACATTGCAAATGCTGTGCTAGGGCCATAGGGGGAATCACCATCTGCTCCAAGAACAGATTTGCTTCACACCCATTGTTCCCAAGAGTGACACTATAAAGTGGAGAAAAATGTTAGTGTCTGAAAATCAGTTAAATCTGGAATGAAAACACTATTATGCAGCAGTTATAACTGTATGGCATTACTAAAGGGCAGAGTTAAGGTTAATTGGGCTTTTAAGTTGAATTTTAACCTTTGCATTTGTATAGATTGCACATACACACACAGGTCAAGTATTCATAGTGATTCTTTTTGATCAGTCAGCATACAGCCGGTGAAAAACAGAAATACAAATTCACTGACACTGGCAAATTCAAAACATTTTTATGCCTTTGATTTTTATAGTTTTGATTTTTAATTTTCTGTATTTTTTTCAAATAAAATGTAACTGTTTTGAAATGTGGAAATTTTCCAAAAAGAAAATTTTAAAAATATATTTTTTTATTTTGACTAAGTCCTACCCAATGGGTGAGATGGCCAATTAAAATTGGCAAAACAAAGAAATTACAAGATCAAAATTTTTTTTTAAAAAAAGGTGGTAAAAATATTTTGCAGAATGACCTAACAATCAACATTTTAAAATATTGGGCTGTTTTTTATCTACCCCATAGATCTCATGTGGAAATCTATGGGGTTCTGTCTTGCCATCTCAGTTGCTCAATGTGTTTATGGTGGGACCATTTAGTGCTATCAATATGCACATGATACTTAGGTCTGTGCTTCCTTTTTAATGGATCGGATATGCAGTTTTTGTTCTCCCAGTGCCTGGCTGAGATAGCAATTTGAATCAAAGTGAATTGGCTCTCAGCCCAGACACAGGTGATGCTATTGGAATGAAGGTAGAATGAGCCTCCAGAAAAAAGGCCCTCTGGTGGGTGTCTTTTTTTTTTCAGGGAGGGCCACAACCTGGAGTTCTGCTTGCTCCATCAGCTGGTCCAGAATTCATAGATAACCATAGCAAAGAATGGCTTTTAAAATCTTCATTTGGTTTGTCATATATAGCCACGCCATTGTTTGATATTTGTCAATTTTCCATGCAGTTGTGTTACTCCAATATGCTCTGCATGGAGCTGCTCTTAAAGGTCTCTCAGCTACTGCAGAATGTGACTGCCAACTTATTTTTGTTACTCTGCTTATTTTTGTTGTATTAGATGGGTGCATCAGAGACAGCACTGTCCACCCGTATGTTTCTGGGTGCAATTCCAGTTGTTGCTTGTGATCTCTAAAGCCCCACATGGCTGTGTCCAGTGGCTTTACAATAGAAAAGCAGTAGAAACCCACACCTATTTAGCTAAAAAACACTGTGATTACTGTATTCCCTAATCCCATAAATAGTATAGGAACTCTACATTTAGTGGTAATGCCATACTAAACATGGGAAAATTGATTTTTAATTGTGCATAACTCAATTGATTAAAATTTTCTTTTGCAGTGAGGAGTAGCCACCTGGAAAGTTTCAACTTCAGCCTGATAATTCAGTCCTTTTTGAGTTATGCATGTACAAAGGCTGTGATTCAAAGCCTTTGGAAAATGATTGAAAGATTGCCATTGACTTCAATAAACCTTGGATCAGGCTCAAATTAGTGCTTTTAAATCTGCATACACCTTGGAATGGGCAAGTGGAATGTGCTCAAACTTTCAAACACAGAACCAAAAACCAAACCAAACAAATCCTTACCAGTGCAAGCTATAACAATGAAGACATTTAACTAAAACATCATTTTTCTGATAGAAATTCTCACTAAAGGAAACAAAGTAAAACATCTCTTGCTCTCTAGGGTTTTATAATGCATTTATGTAGCCCTAATGAGATCTCAGCAATGGTTGTTTCAACAGTGAGCAGGTTATTTAGGATAGCATAATAGTAAAACAAAAGCAAAAACATCCAAGATGTTAGAGTGCTGTACCTTCTTCCATTCTCCCCGTCATTCACCATGGAAATAATATTTGGTACAGTTAATGAAGACATTTCTGAAGTATTCTGTTAAATATGACAGTCACAGGACAGACTCAGGAACTTTGAGTCGCAATGCAACACACTGGCTGCTGCTTTCTGTCTTTTAAGATTGAACATTGTTTCATGTTTATGCTGAACTCTGCCTCTTATAGATGCCAGTGATAAGACTGAACTTGGGGCCAGGCATGAACTGTACTTACAAGTAGTTTTTGTTGTTGATGGACTTACTGTGTACATTGAATGTTAGACTTATTTTCTTTTATTCTGTGGGGATGATTTTGTTTCTTACTATTGAATGAATCCCTAGAGGTTCAAAATAAATGAAATTTTGAGATGGGCTGTTTGGCTTTCAAACCTTGGAGTGTATTGAGAAGTGGGGCTACATTAGGATGAGGGTTTTAACCATCTCCTGACCATCTCTCAGACTGACATGTACAATTCTCAGAATTAATATGCTTAGATATTTTCTAAGAGAGATCAAAGCCAAGAGCCTAATCACATGCCTGTTCACTTGATGACTGGGTTCTAAGACTAGGGCACTTCTAGAGGTACAATCTGAGTAATAAAACAATGAAGTGACCTGACCAAAATAACATCATAAACAGATTTCAGAAATTAACCATATCCGGGTGGTTCAGACCATCTGTTCTCAGTAAGTTAATAAATAATCACAGTACAATAAGGCAGCATTAGGCACTCCGATCCAAATTCAGGGCTGTTGTGAGTGATTTAAAATTAACTCCTTTTGCTCAAGATAATTTCAAGAGTGGGTGAGCATTTATAAACTTTACGTTTTAATGGGGATATTATATTATGCTTATCCCTTTAAATTTAGGTGTATTTAATGAAATTGCAGAATGGAGATATGGCTGAAAACCCCAGTGATGGTCTGCTAGCCAATATGTGTGTTGTTTTAGGTCTAGTGAACCTTTTGGTATCTACATTGCATTACAGAAGGTCCTTCATGATGTAAAGAGAAAAAGGTATCTAGATTAAAGATTCTTTATGTGACAGCTGTTGGTGGCGAGATCATAGTTTATTACAATGAAATTCAACTATGTATAATAGCAGATGAACAGTCTAACCTATGGGCAATAAAAACATGGCCGACTTCACTGGTAGTTCGCTGGTCCCATGGAGTAGTTTGAGGATATTGTGGGTATCGTGTTTGAGTAGGTGTCTCAGCCCAGCCCATTTCTAAGTGTAATCTATGATCACATAAAACAGCTATGAGGTATGCTGAAGAACAAGAATGGGAAGCTAAGTATTTTGTATTCGGCAATGGAGCAGTTAACTGTTTCATGCCATTTCTCTAGAGTGGAGTCTATCTTATGTTAAGGGACATGGTCAGCAATACATTTTGGTCATTTGAAAAATGGCTGATGTAGCAGGTGTGAAAAAAAAAAAAAAAGCAAGGACAAAGAACTTCCTTTGTGTTCATACAACGGGGAAAACTCCTTGCTGTCCTTCTCATCTGATAAGAGTGAGTACTGTGCTTTTTATGTACGTCACTTCTTTTTCTTGTGGCTTAGGAACATGCTGAGTCAAACAATTGTACTCTCTCTAGAATTACATCACCAGTCAGGGACAGGGGGAACTGCCAGACAATGGAATTCTGAAAAACCTCATATCCATGGCTGATGAGAGTCGTCTTCCTCTTTCCTCTTGATGACTGTCACTTACTATCCAAATTTTAAATGAGTTAGACCCAGAAGGCCCAGTTCCCCCACCCACATTTTCCTTTACATTGTAACTGAAAAGGCTTTTCCTATAGCTTAGTCATTGCTGGGTTAGATACGATTCAACTAGTTACAACTGCAAATGTACAGAGTTGCTTTCAAAGAATTCTGTGGTGTTTCATCTATACCACAGGGGTTGGGGGAAAAAGTGAGGAGAGGGTACTGTGTTTCAAAGTGGGAGATGGGGGCAAAAGAACTACTGTGTAACAAAGAATCATAGAATCATAGAATATCAGGGTTGGAAGGGACCTCAGGAGGTCATCTAGTCCAATCCCCTGCTCAAAGCAGGACCAATCCCCAACTAAATCATCCCAGCCGGGGCTTTGTCAAGCCTGACCTTAAAAATCTCTAAGGAAGGAGATTCTGCCACCTCGCGAGAAGAGACCAAGAAAACAATGGTCTTTAAAATATTTAACAGTTTCAAAAAAATCAGTCTACTATTTCCTTACTGTCACTTTCTCTGTTTTGTTTTTGTCACTGTGGGTATTGCTGGTTTTCCTTATTTTTACATTTTCTTTTAGGCTTTCTTTTCAAAATAAGTTTAGTGACTCACAAGCCCCAAAAACAAAAACCAGAATTCCTAATTTGGAATGATATTAGATATAAAATGTAGAATGTAACTGAGAAATGTGAGGATAAAAGTATTGAGAAATTAACATAGTACATATAGCAATGCGAAATTATATAGACTACAGGAATAACAGTCTTATGTTCAGGCATTGGATTTGGATTTAGGCAATCAGAGTTCAATTTTCCATTCTGCCACAGGCCTCCTGTGTAAACTTGGACAAGTTATGATCACTCTCTGCCTCAGTTTCCCCATCTGTAAAACAGATTACTTTATTTTCCTGCCTCACAGGACTATGTGTGGGAAAAATTCATTATCTATGGGAGATGCTAAGGTACTACAATGCTGGAGGGCATATAAGAACCTAGATAAATTCCAGTTGTGGCTCTTTTGAAAACACTAAGGTCTCTTCAGGACAAATTAGGTTCTCAAGAATGAAGCTTCACAGTGTCCCTAGAAATGCATGTACTTGCCAAAGCATACAGTTTTTAATTTCCAAGAGGCAACAACTAGGGCAACTGGGAAAATATTCTGGTCCTTATCAGGTCTTTTATTAGCAATGTGGTACCAGGAGTCTGTTTTTCAACTGAATGTAAATGAAGTCTGAAAAAAATTACAGGCTCTTTCCTATCTTTCTGCATTATGAAGGGTAGGGGCATCCACCGTGCTCCTAAGGTCAGCCTGTGTTTCTCAGGAGGAAAGAGCAGCAGAGGCAGCAGGAGCCATAACACAGGATTGCAGGTGTTCCCATGATATCACCAACTGTCTATTCTGTAGTCTTGTTTTTTCTATAGGGAAGGGGATTTCACTATTTGGACCTGGGAAAAGAAATATTACTGGAGTAGGGATAACGAGGGAACTTCTGGTTGAAACAGGACAAAGTGGGGCTGTTCGTGGAAGTGTGGGGGACAGAAGAAAACAGGAGAAAACTAATCTAAAAATACTTCTTGTCCGGTGGACCCATGCCAGGTGTGTACATGTCAGGACCTCCACCTTCTCACTCCGTTTCCCTCACTGTTTGTTGCTCTCTTGTGTCACATATAATTAGATTGAAAGGTCTTAAAACTTCCCGGAGAAGCCCAGCCAAGAGAACTTGCTTTCAGGTCCTCAGAGGCCAGTTCTCAAGGGGAACTCTGCATGCAGGCCTGGGACTCACCAGCTTCCAACACAGCCAGTCCTGCCCTTGCCCTGGGAAGCTCCAAACTGACTCAAAAATAGCTTCTCCCCTATCCTGAACTCTCTTGGAAGGGCCTCTCACTTCCTATTGGTTACTGGGCAAACTCTGAGTGTGTCTTGGCACTCCCTCCCTACAAGGCTCAGCGTGCCTCTCCCTGATCCACTAGCAGACAGAGCCCCAGGAATTTAGATAATCTCCTTGGGGGTTACATGCCTATATTGTATATTCACACTCACACACACACACTCACACACACACTCACACACACACTCTCACACACACACTCACACACACACTCTCACACACACACTTTGTCTACACTTCAGAGTTAGGTCGACATAAGGCTGCTTATCTTGACCCAGCTATGTCAGCGTCTATGCTTCAGCCTTGCTCCCACTGATGTACGTGTTCTACTACACTGACATAACTCCACTTCCGTGAGAGGCAGAGGGCTTACGTCAGTGTAGTTAGAGTGATGCAGTGCCTGCATAGATGCTGCATTCCTTATGTCAGATGTTGGCTGTCTTCCAATTTCTTCAATTTCATGGATCCGCAGGGGGAAAAAGGTGTTTCTGTTTTTATGGTTTGAATTATTTCCCTATCCTTTCCCTTGTTTTCTTTCTTCCTCCTCCACATTCCCCATGCTGTTTGCCCCACTGAAAAAAGGAAGGAAGTGTTGCGGAAGGGGAAATCTGGGTTTTTTCCAGTTGTATTCTCACCCTTTTATCCCCTCCCCCCACTTTTCCCACTGAAAAATCAAAATGTTTTCCCACTAAAAATTTAGCTTCAGCCAAATCCCCCATCTCCTCCTCTCTCCTCCCCTTCCCTTCCTGTTATTTTTTGGGGGGCGCTCTACCTAGGAGCTCCTTGCCACACTTCACATGGAGAACTCATCAGTTAACTGTCAAACTAGGTTTGCAAATTAAGACTCAACACTGTGCCCTAATATTCAGGCATAAGTGTAAATACAAATTAACCAGCAGCATGTGTTATGTTGAAAATTATGTTTGGCGTGTGCGGTGTCACTTACATGGAAGTGGTTTGACATCAGATGGAATGTTGAGACCAAAGATTCTTTAGAATGTTCAGAAATGTCCCGGTTGCCAAGGGGTGCGGGAGCTGCTGATATTGAGATGTGATTTAGCCATGATGTGCCTCTCACTGTACCATTCAAATGCTGCCAGTGACTTGGATGGAGGCCAGTGTCAGAATTACTATCACTCCATTTCTTGCTGTGTACTCCTTATTTGCCAGTCCCACCAGTTTGTACAGCATGAGCATTTTGTGTGTACTACAATGGGGAACAATTTTAATGTGGTAGCTTCATGTCCACAGCTATCATGGTGTATGGAAGCCTATTGTCCCTCCTCTGCATTAAGTCTATTATCTCTTTACTTCAGTCCACATAAGCTCTTACTCTTCAACTCCTTTATTTACAGTCACCATTTCAGCATCTTCATCAGTTTCAGGATCTGACAAGAAATCTCTCTGCAATCATTGGCTGTATCCTCGATGTAGACCTGCATTCCAGCTGTTCACTTCCTTATCTTTGTTTAATCACAGGTGTGGTTGTAATAAAGTAAAGCCAGTGAGCCATATTTATTGGTAAAACCTACTTTCCACCACACTGCTGATGCAAAGAATTTGTAGAAGTTTAACTAGTGAATTAAGCAAGGTTTATGGATGTATTGCCACACCAGATTGGCAACAAAGAACCCAGAGTGTACTGGTGAATCTGGTCCAACATCTGGGCAGTCAGTCTCCGAGGTTTGCAAGTGGAACTGCCTTTCTTCAGGGTTGCCAATGCTGAAGAAGCTATGCATGCTCTGGTCTTGTCTCTTCTCCATCTGAAGAACCAACTGAAAAGTGACCGCAGATGCCCCTCTTAATCCAGAAAAGGCTTGACCAATCCAGGATCAAGGCAAAATACAATGCAACTTCCACCATGAGATTTACTCAAGTGCATCAGTTTCAGGTATGAAAAATTCCCCAAACAGCACCCTAGAAAAAATTCTACACTGTCTGGGAACTAATACCCGAACACACTTGTGCATGGAAGCAATTCAAACTTGAAGCAACGCTTTTCTTCAATACAGCAAGTCAGACAATTCACACAACTAAGTTACAGCTCCTGAAGTTGAAAAGGATTTAGATTTGTACCCACTCGACTTTCACAATCAAGTTTCATTGCAACATAACAATTAAGGCACGGCTTCTAATGCATACGAACGTCAGACTCCTACTGACTTTAGTGGGCTGTAATGCTGGCCCTTTGTGGGCATAAATAAGTTCTAACAAACCACATGAACACAGGCTCAACTTGTACCATGACTGATTGTGGGAACTTTTGAATTGAGTTAAACATTCTATCTCTTACCATATTTGAAAATAAATATCTTACACTTGCACTGATGAACATCATTTAAGTTTACCTAGTAATCTCTTGTTTTCCATTGCAGTTAGGCTTTAGATACAGTGCCACTAAACTTTAATGCAAAAAATAGGCTATGAAAAAATTATAGTAACATGACCTCCATCCCTGGAAAAATCATGGAGCACATCCTCCAGGAATCCATTCTGAAGCACTTGGAGGAGAGAAAGGTGATCAGGAACAGACAAACAATGAACATGGATTGACCAAGGGGCTGGGACCAAGAGGCTGAGGGAACTGGGCTTTAGTCTGCAGAAAAGAAGAGTGAGAGGGAGATTTGACAGCAGCCTTCAACTACCTGAAGAAGAGTTCCAAAGAGAATGGAGCTAGGCTGTTCTCAGTGGTGGCAGATGACAGAACAAGGAGCAATGGTCTCAAGTTGCAGTGAGGGAGATCTAGGTTGGATATTAGGACAAACTATTTCACTAGGAGGGTGGTGAAGCACTGGAATGGGTTACCTAGGGAGGTGGTGGAATCGCAATCCTTAGAGGTTTTCAAGGCCCGGCTTGACAAATCCCTGGCTGGGATGATTTAGTTGGGGTTGGTCCTGCTTTGAGCAGAGGTTGGATGAGATGAACCTCCTGAGGTCTCTTCCAACGCTAATCTTCTCTGATTCTATGACATATATAAAAAAAAGCTCCCCGTAGAACTAAAAACGTTTTTACAGCACTGTTTACGTAATTCTGAACTTGCCTAGATCACAATCCTTTTAATTTATTTTCTGTTATCTTTGGTAAGAGAAGACCTTGTAAAGATGTCGTATGAACATAAAGCCCCATGGACACTTTCTCGTTTTGTGACGAAAGTTTGGTTTGTGCGCAACTTGATTATCCTAATATTTACCTGTTTTGCAGAGACGTACAATATGCCTTTATATTTGGTTTCTTGTCAATAAGAAAGAACACAGCTGCACCAATTAATAGTAATAGTAGTTTACATGTGTAAAATATATTTTACCCCAAGAGTCCAGAGTATGCTAACAATTTTGGGCCCAATATGCACATGCATAACTATTCACAAGACTAGTTCCACTGAAGTTAATGGGCCTACTCCCATGTGCATTTGCAGGACTGAGCATTGATGGATAAGCTACATACATAGGTATCTTCAAAACTCTTACTACTTTTCTTTCATTTTATCCTCCACCACCTCTGTATGCATCCACACAGTCTCTCCTAGCTGTTCACTTTGTCTCCTTTTCAGCCACTTGGTTTTGAACCTAATTTTATGCAACTCCTTAGGGTTCATCTACACTTGAAAGTGAATTCAGATTAAAGGTGGGGTATTAATTTTAAACACAATGCTATTCCTGAACAACTCCATGTGTGGTTGGTATTATTCCAGAACAAGAATGCCTTCTTCCTGTTTAACCATTTTCTGAAGTGAATTAAACTAAACTGACTTAAGGCCTCTTTAATTCTGACTGTGGTTTAAGTACAGTACTAACCCATTTTAAAAGTTAATTCAGATTAATTTTGCTAAGTATCCCTGTTTAAACAAGTCCTAAGTCTTGGAACAGCCTCATGCTTCCTGGATAAACATGCACCTTTCCCCTTTCTCTCTACACATCTGTTAAAATTTGTTTATTTCATGAAGCATTCTCATATTGATCTCTCCATCAATAATATCTTTGAACTTTCACATTCCTGAACTGTGTTCCCACATGGTATATTTGTCAGGTTATAACCTTTATAGTGCAAGAACCAAGTTTTACTGTGTGCTGTAAAACTGTAGTACTGTAATAATAACTTTCACCACAATTGAGTGCAGCCACCTCTGAAGTGTAATATGACATTTTAGAACAGGAAGTGAAGAACACTATAACACTTCCATGGGAAATTTTATGGAAGCAGCCTATCATTCTGGAAACTGGAATTTGGCCAGTCCCCATATAATGGGATTGGGGACTGATGGAGAGATATTTGATAGAGAAGAGCCCCTCCTTTCTTCATATGGAAAGTATTACTTGCTCCTGGACTATTGAACTTGGGCTATTTTCATTGTTCTGGAGATCTTCAGCCTTTCTCATGAATTAGACCTGTCATCATTCAAGCTACCCTGAACAACATATTATCTTCCTGCTACCTAAGAGTTCTCTTAGAATAACACACCTACTGAAAAGACTCCATTCAGAGTCACTACGATGTATGTTGTAAAGTGTAATGACATAGTATATTGGAAAGCAACTCAGTGTGGTATAAAGTAAGAACACAACAAGAAATCTGGTTTAAATACAGTTGATAGAAGAAATGTTCTTTTCCTATTGGACTAAGGCATGTATGGTGAACAGAGTGGGTCAGAATTACCTTTTGTGACAGGGCAAGACCAGATGGCTATAAGAAAGTAGTGAGAAAAGGTATGTCAGCCCCAGGCTAAACAAATCCCTGATACCATTGGAACCAAATGACAGTTGCTTCAGGTTAATCAAGACACCTGGAGCCAGTTAAGATCCTTCTAGAAAGCAGTGGAGATAGCTAGGTTGATTGAGACACCTGAAGCCAATCAAGGACTGGCTGAAACCAGTTAAAAGCCTCCCAGTTAGTCAGGTGGTTGCGGATGTCAGGGGCTGTGTGGGGAAGTTGTGCTGTTGGAGAGACTGGGCGGTAGACACCATAGCCTACACAAGGAAGGAGGCCCTGAGGTAAGGGTGAAGTGGAGCTTGAGGAAGTGGGGGCTGCTGTGGGGAAGTAGCCCAGTGAACTGTATCTGTTCCGTTGCTAAATGGTCAGCCATCATAGCTGATACCAGGGAAGAGAGGGCAGGCCTGGACTCCCCTCTTTCTACCTCCCCTAATTAATCTCTCAGATTGGGAGACAACAGAGACTGTGTAAGGAAGGCTAGCTTCTCCTCACCACCCTTGCTGGCTTATGATGAAAATGGCTATATAGGCTGTGACCCTTGTCTCTAGAGAGACAAGGGCTACGTGGAGGGTCACAGTGAGCCCCTGAGGCTAGCTAAATCCACCAGGAAATGAAGGATCCCTGGAGACAAGGACAGAGCTTTGTTACACTTTGTTTTAATTCACTGACAGAAAGAAACAAAAGAAACTACATTTACTAGAAAATGACTTTTATGTTAAAAACCTGAAGTCAAGAAATACAGATGAAATTTTAGATTCAAGACTGACAGGCAATCCTTATATAGGGCCTGATCCAGTATCCATTAAAATCTGGGGATCTTTCTATTGACTTCAATGGGTTTTGGCTGAAGAGCATAGTCCATACTGCTTTTTTACAAATACATTATAGATTATTTAAAATTAAAGCTATTTTTAAAAATCTAATTTACTTTTTGACTGTTATGCTTTTGCATGATTAATTAACATCACTTTTAGTCCTAGCTGGAATCACTTTCTTGTTCTCATGCAATAGCACAGAGATGCTGTCTTTAGATTGTAAACATTAGAGGGTAAATTAAGGGGGAAAAAACCCTTTATATTGAAATTTTAAAAACCATGGCAACATTTCTATTTTGTCTTGGGTTTTGTAAAATCGCTGGCTCAACTGTCTGCTCATGCTGGTGTAAATCAGGAATAACTTAGTGCCAATGGTATTTAACTGCAAATGAGAGCAGAATCGGGCCCCTAACTTTTTACTAAACTTAAATTTGGGGGCAAATTTGACCCGATACAATTTCTTTAAGGAACAAGGTACAGAAATCCCATAACTCAGAGGCCTATTATACTTGAAATTTTACTGGTATAACTTTGGTTATAGGTGTGTGTTTTTTTAACCGATGTAGTTATACTAGGAAAAGCCCTAGCATAGACACAGTTATACCAGTAAATAGATGCCTTATACAGTAGAGTTATTTCATAGTTGTAGGTATAGTGCACCTTTATACCAATAACTCCACTCACACTATGGGGGTTGTACCACTTACCTATACTGGTATAGTTAAAGTGGCACAAATTTTATGTATAATCAAGCCCTGTTTCTTTGCTTTGGACAGTTAAGGTAACATTCTGAAGGCAGTTAAAAGACATCCAAATGTACCCTCCTTTAATATGATAAATTCTGTGTGGCATCCCTGGAAAATGGCCTCTTTTAAGATCTTGCACTGATCCTTTTAAAGTGTGTGCACATATACATTTTTAAAAAAAATTAAAAAGCTATACAGGGTAGTTGCTTTGCATAATGAGGTTTTCTTTTTTTCACAGATCAGCATTTTAAGCGAACCTTGGAAAAACGATTGTGTGATCAGACACCACACTGCAAGCAAGAACACCCATTTGGTAATGGTAGTCGTGGACAAAAAGCTGAATACTGTGGTTTCAGTGACTTATCATTGAGACCTTGTGGTTTCTGTGTAGGAGGGCTGTACAAGCTGGACATGTTTGACATCCTTATTTCTGAGCTGTGAAATCTGTACATCTAATTTATGAAAATTACTTCTGCTTTTATTTTATTCTCTTATTTTATGAAGTCAACGCCATATTTTCCTTGCATTCAGTGGAAACAAAAACAATGGAAATGTTTTAAGGTATGCTGTGAACCTGCTTTGACCTCCAAAGAGAAAAGGATGAACATGTTCATTTCTATGATTAACAGGTCAAGATGCTTTACTTATAGATGTAAGCTTAAGTAAAATACTGTAACCAGTTGATTGGAGAGAGAGGAGCATTTCTCTGATGTGGAGATAGTGGATTCATTACTGTGCCATGTCAGTGTCATGTTTTTAATTCTTGATTTTATACTGTATGTATTATAGTAACATAGAACCATATCAATATCTGTAGTTCTTTTAGAGGGCTAAATCCGGTTCTTCATACCGAATGGATTATTTCGGGATGGGGAGGTCTGAATAGTCTTCCCATTCTGTGGGTGTCTTAGAGAAGTCACTCCTGTGCCTCTCTTCTGCTAGTAAGTGAGAACCACTGGGGTCAGCCTGTCTCTTCCCCCAGGCCACTCCTCTTCTAGCTGCTATGTAGATACTTACCAGGAGCCCCCAGAGAGCTGAGATTTGTAGAACGCAGAGCATTTGGGCCAGTGTGGGTTCAGCAAATCCTGTCCCCCCTCACTGGCCTACATAGCTGAAACCCACCGACTGCACCACCCCCAGGCCTCTTGCAGGAGCAAGATCAGTGCCAATACTCCAGAATGAAGCTATGATATGCTGCTATAGTGTAGACACTACAGCGAGGGAAATGGTTTTTCCTGTTCCTTAATAAATCCACCTGCCTTCTGAGAAGGCTGATGGAAGAATTCTTCTGTTGATGTAGCTGCATCAACTGTGGGGGTTAGGTTGACCTAACTATGCTGACATACCTAGGTCAGTCTGAATTTTAGGTATAGACCAGACCCTGGGAAAATAGAAGAGGAACTAATACTTCTGTGCAAAACATCCACTCACCCCATCTGTGGCAGAAAAATCCACCTGAAAGCATTAAAGACAATAGAACCCTCTTGTATGCATTTTGTATTAACAAAGATTTAGAGTGTAATTTTCACCGAACAGTCATTTTGGAAAAGATGGCCATGAGAAGCTCATGTTACTAACTCTGATTTTGTATCAAACACGTGCCTTCGCAAGTAAAAAGATCAGATATGTCTATTTTTAACTAGAAATTTTCTCAATAATCTGTTTCAGACATGCTCCTTTGCAGGTAAAAAGATGTGTTTGCTAAGTGCCAGACTTGCAAAGTCTCCCTTGGATCTGAAAATCAAGGAGGTGATACTGCTGATGGTTAATCAACACAACCTGAACAAAGAGAGGCACGTAATAGTGGTAAGCAGTTGAGGTGTATGGTTGGAAAATAGTAAACTTGCTCTATTAAAATATCCATTTGTCAGGGACGTTTTTCTTGTGCTACTAACCAAGTACTTGTAATTAACATCTCTAAGTGAGAGACTAAATTTCCTATGGAGACAATGAGTTTGTAAGTGGTCCAACTTGTGGAAAAATCATGAGACAATAAGGGATATACAGAAACGGCCAGCCAATCCAAGTCTTACTGAAGTCAGTGAGGTCCTTTGGAAGTTAAGGCTTTAAATGTAATCACTATGTACAAATACCTAAGTGAAATGCAGGAGACAAAGTGAAAATCCAGATTTTTTCAATTTGCTGAAGTACTGTGTAAATAGAGAGAATCTTGTGACGTTGGACCTATCTAGTCCAAATGCTCATTGTTTCACATCTTGAGTACTACACCAGTACCAGTCTTCAGCCTGGACAAATGCACTTGTACCCCATTCATCTCCGTTCACAATGCTGCTGTTACAATCATTTTCCTGGCTCATTGCTTTGATGAGATCACTCCTCTCCTTGCATCCCTCTACTGGCTTGCTCCTTCTTCTCCATCAGATCAAACACAAACTACTAGTCTTCACTTTTAAGATTTGTGACCAGGCTGGTCAACTCCCATGTGCCCCTCATTGCCTTGGTTAACAGTACAAGCAGCCTGCCTCAGTTTTCAGACTTGAAATTTTATTTGAACATGCCATCTGGGCTTTCTGTGGTCAAGAATACCGGTCCTTGCGGCCTGGGTTTATTAATATAGAAATAAACTTCATATAAAACGCAAAGTCCCAAAACAAAGTCTGTCCAAAACAAAGGTTACTCTTCTTCCTTCCAGCCTTCCTGGCTGGGGTCTTTCCTGCTTTTGCAGGCCTCTGCTAGTCCTAATTTCCGGGACACTCTGCTAGAACCTGATTACTTCTAGTTCTGATCCCTGAGTATTTTCCTTTTCACTGGAACATTCTGCTGCTCTTTATAGGGCAAGCAATGGATCTCTAGGCTGGCTGGCTGCAGACATTAGCCTGTAAGATGTCCCTTTTTAATGGCCCTCTGGGTGGTTACCTCAGTTGCCAATACCCCTTAATGAGCAGCCATGAGCCCCTTTCACAACAACAATAATAACCATCATCACTTTGGGATATGAGATGCTGCTTCTGGATCACACATGAGGAGATGCCACCCTTATTCCTGAGTATATGTGGCTTAGCTACTAAGTAATAGTGACCTTAAAATAATTACATTAGACTTCCTTGCAGGGAGGATGACAAGTGATGGTACTGAAACATTCGAGTGTGAGCTACACTATGAAGGTTTACCAGTAAGACTTGCTTTATGGGGGCATATCTTCGCACGTATCCACACAAAATTTTGCATCCTGTCAGTAAAACCCTTTTATTCTATCAGTCAAATTAAAACACCTCCCCAAACGACATAAGCTTTGTACCAGCACTGTTCTGTTGGTATCTTGCCTGTGTTGACACTGCAATACCTTATGCAATATAAACCGTCCTCTAGCAACAATCACACAGTGTCCCTATCCCAGTGACAGTGACGGCTGTGGTCCTGTTTTGTACTCTGCTGCCCAGAGCTCACAGCATGTGGCTCCAAATGTAGGGTGGCGCTACAGGGGCTCCCTAGCGATTCTAAACACAGGGACGAGGGGATTTGTTTTGGAAAATCTTCTCTTCCTATGATCTCACCTTTGTGAGCACACCTGTGCTAGCCCAGTGCATGGGTCTGTCACCAGCCGGAGCTGCAGCTAAGAAAAGTTCAGGCAAGCCTCATGCTGAAGCCTGCGTCAAGAGAGGAGTTCTGAACTTCCTCAGCCTGAGAGAGGAAGGGGCAGCGCAAGCCCAGCTGCAGAATTGCCATAGGAATAAAGATGTTTGTTCTGACATTACAAAGACTAAACTAAAGGTGGGGTGTGCCAAAGGCAAGGAGCAATGCCAGGAAAGGAGGAAGGAACTATAGCAGTCCTATCAAAAGGCAAGGGAGATTTCCTATTATATCTTGATATTATTATGGTGCTGGATGCCATACTGGACAGGGACCCCCCACAACCATCCTGTGAGTGACGGTGGACTGAGCTCCAGAGGCAGGAACTTCCAGTAGCTCACAGCAATGAAGAACTCCTGAAGAGGGGAATACAGTGGATGCTGACACCATGGAAAGCCAGGCGCTCTTCAACAGCCAGTCAAACCAACCCAGACAAGTCCCAAAATGGAAACGAATAATGAAGGAGAAGGGAGCTCAGGTAAATGTATTAATTCATGCTGCTGCTTGTTTTAAAAAAAGATGTGTTCACAGGCCCCAAAATCTCCCCACTTTTTTCCTGCCCTCTTCTCCCTCTCAAAATGGTGGCTGAACGAATCCAGACAGCAAACAAAAGAAATTGCTTTTTGAAGTAGCTGGTTTATTTTAGCAATATTAATTGGCACTAAGAGGCAAAAAATAAGAGAAAATATGATAAGCAACAGAAACATTCCCCCATGCCTGGTTCTGTCAGGTTAGGCAGACAGAATGTCTAGCAACACACATTGATGTATGTTTGTAAACAAAACAAGAAATACACTCAAACCTATATGTAAGCATTATCATCAAATACATAGAAAATTTAAAATAATCCTTACAAGCAATCCAGCAAGTGATAATTAATAGTATATATTTTTATGAATAAAATTGTAAAGCAAACATGTAATGAAAACACAGAAACATGGTGCTTTGTTTCCAGGCTGAGAGTCCAAGTCCAAAACAAATTACTTGCATGCTGATCTTGGATTCAGGGGTAGAAATGACTTATTGCTGGCTCAGGGGGGTTAGCTTTGACTGGGTTTGCAGAACTAGGCAGCGATGACAACCCTTCTTTTTCAGAGTTTTAAGTTGATCTTGACAAGAATATCCCTTTTGTCCTCTGGCACAGTCTAGATAAAGTTGTCAAGCACATATCTGTTAAACTCTGAAAAGCTGCCTTGTTTCTCAGGCTGCAGTAGGGCATCTTCCCACACTGCTCTCAGTGAGTTCTAGTGGCACCGTCAGTATGAAGAAACCAGCAATGTACAGGTGAGGTGGCCTCAAACAGTTGCCTTCCCTGGGCCTTTGGTACCCTCAGGAGTGATATCTCAGCCAGGTTCACCGCTGCCTTTTAGAAGTTTCACAATATTTATTGTACTATCCCTACACTTATTACCTGAGACACATGACAGTCCACCCTCACCCCTTTACTAGTACTTCTTCCCCCTTCTCATCTATCTGCTACACTTTCTACCAAGTTTGGCTTTGTTATCCTCTTATGTTCTAGCTCTGCTGAGTGCCTCTGGAGGAGACCCCATGACTATACCTCACTATAAATTGTCCTTAACAAGCAGTAGGAAGCTGAAACAATTCTACTTTTCCCTGATAAACTCACACTCCTCTATCCCTTGAGGATTCCTTCATTTATCACACCCTATGTCTTCCTCTCTGACATGCTCTGTTATCTCCTCTATTCTCAGGATCTTACCAATTATTTTAGAGTTAGGAATGACATATATGTGGCACAAGGACTCACTTTCCTCTTCCTCATCTCTGTAATCCCTTTATCTGACTTTTAAGTGAACCGTTCACCAACAACCTGTCCCCTTGGCCCCATCCCCTCCCATGTGCCATCCTTCTTTACTTCATTTCTCAACTTCACTTCATCCTGGCTTCTTTGCTTTTACTTTCATAAAAACACTTAACTGCACTTGCTTCCCCAGTTTCCATTATAATTCTCTCCTCCATTTTACTCCTGTGCTGCTTGTGCTTAAGTCTGTCTTTTCCAGTTCACTCCATGACTAGTTTCATTCTGGCCTCAGACCGCTCAACACTGATGAAAGTGTCCTAACCTGAACTGTATTGGTTCAGTTCCAACACCATTGCAGTACCAGTCCAGGTCCTTTTAGACTTTATCTGTCTCTGTTTGCCCTCCTCCAAGCATATTTCTTACCTTTAAGAAAGCTCAAAAATGACATAGCCGAAGGAATTACAAGCTTATTGAAATAGGTACTCCATAACATGTATATAATTAAATACTCCTATTGTGTAATTCTGAAATATCTCACACATGTGTCTATACCCTTCTTTTTCCAAAAGGTGAAAACAACTATCCATTGTCGATGGGGGAAGCTATTTGGTGTTCAAGACAATGGATGACAAAGAGGAGGATTTTTTTTAAAAAAACCAGTCTGACTTTCCACCAATCCCAGACCGTATGTGTAACTATGTGGTATCACCCACTCTGTTTCAGTTATTAAGGGCAAGTGATTTTGTATGAGAAAGGGAAGCCAGCATATACCCGCATGCCAATGACTCAAGCATTAGCTACCCAGAATCTCACCTCGTCTTGATTCAGAACACCAAGAGAGATTGGTCAGTGTCATTGATACTGGGTGTGCTTCTCCTGTAAGAGCAGGCCAGCACATCCCTTCTGCAAGTACAGGCTCTTTAAGGCAGGCAATAGGGTAAGCATGGCCTGACAGCAGTTCAGGGAAGAACAAGTGAATTCTGGGAGTTGTAATTCCCTGAAGGATGCATGGACATTGTAGGCTGGGAAAAAATGCATTATGAGAAAGGAAAAAAAAGTATAAGAAGCTTGATTTATTACTGGTGAGCTTTTTGGTGTGGTATCTTGTAATAGGTGGTAACTAAGCAGCTCTAATCTCAGTGCTCCTCTGCTGGATATGAGTGAGGAAAAAGCTGCTAGAAGGCACAGGAAAGTGGGATTAGAAGGTGAGGAGAGGGCCCCCCCCAATCATGCCCTATTAGACACTCCCATCCACCCAGCTCCCACCACTCAACCACCCTTCACAGCTACTTCTAAACATTTGCCCAGAATACATAAAAGGCCTTGGCTAACTCCCATAAACCCCACTGTCTCCCAGCATTTTCCCTGCCTCGCTGGACACTCCCACAAGCCTAGCTCTTTTCAAGACACCTCTGCAAACAGAGCTGTCCCCAGCTTCTGATTCCTCACTTCTCCCAAAACTGTACCCTTAGCCACTGAGCTTCCCCTCCACCCTTCCATCCAGGTACCTCTACCCCCACAATACCTCAACAGAGCCACGTCATTCACAGAAACACAGCAGCCCTGACTCTTTCTCACCTCCTGCATGCCAACACTCTCCTACTTCCAGACACCCTTCAACACCTAGCCACCAGCCTCAGCTGCCAAGTTTTGCAAAGCTCCAGATCCAACCCCCTGCACTGCTTGGGCCAAGATATATGGACCTTAAGTTGAAGTGTATGGTTATATACAAATTTTGTGTATGTATGCAAATTATTGAATGAACTAATCTGAGTATTTGTAAACTGCTTATATAAAACATTCCATGGAGTTGTGCAAAACTTGGCAACTATAGGAGAAGAGCCAAGGAAGGAATTGGCTTTAAACTGGGGATGGCTGAAGATGGTTTTGGGATGGGAGTTTTTGTTTATCCCAAAAGGAGGGCTCTTGGTTTTGACTGGCCCTCCAAATCAATTTAGCAGCCTGGGAAGGTCATTGTTGAGGCAGCACCTAAGCCAGCAGCTGTGCACCATCCTGAGATTAACTGCTCTAAGCTGCTTTTAGAGTCACAAAATGAAATGTGAACCCTTACAGGAGAGCCTTTTTTAAACTTAAACTGAATCTTGAGGTGACAGATAGCCGAAAGCTATTCACGATGAGTTTGTAAAAGGCTTGTGCAGCTCAGTAGAAGTCAATGAAGGCATTTTGATGTGGAGATGTTTGAATAAGTTTAGAATTGAGGTACTTGAATCCTTTGAATACTATTTACCCACCTCAAGTAGGGCAAGAGGAGTTCAGCTCACCTTGCTGAGTCAGATCAGGTAGAATTTATAAAGGAACTTCTAGTGAAGAAGATCACTGAAGAAGGCATAATGTAGCACTCCAATAGTCATTAACAAAGTGGTAACTGTGAAGACAAATCCCCATTTTGTTGCTACAGAATCAGTTTTTATAGCCAGACTATAATACGGAACACTTCTATAGAGATGTTCATCTCATTATTTAACCCGCAAAATGGTCTCTGAAATTTTATAATTATTTTACATATCTGGAAACTGAAATCACAGAGAGAGTCTGTGTTAGAACCAAGAGTAGAATTCCAGAGTTGCTGGCTTCCATTCCTATGTTCCAGCCCCTGGACATACCTTTTCATCAGCAAAACAGAATTTATCTTATTATAAAATGCAGATTGTCTCTTTCATTACAATGAAATAAAATGGATTCCTTCTGAAATCTATGAACATGATTTTTAAAAATGAGCTTCATTAATTCATTTCCACTGACAAGATGGGAAATGAGATATAGGCTTGACAGAATTTGTTTTTAAATAATTTTCACAGATAATATTGATATTTCCTTTTAATATTTTTTTTTTAGATTTTTATCTGTTTACATTTTCACCTTTGTGGGAAATTATGGGGAGGTCTGTCAGATAATAGCGATTCAGCCAGTTATTATTTAATGACAGTAGAAGTTGAGATTCGAAAAGTTAACCATTAAAATACAAATGGTCAACATCACATGTCAAAATATACCCAGTAAATATCCTTACATCAAACTGTAATACATTCTCAAGCAGCATTTTTCTTAATTTTCCCAACTGTAAATTTCCGTTATCAATGGAAATATTTTTAATTTTGTTTGTGTACAGTAAAATCAACATTTACTGTCATATGCCAATAAAAAACAGAAACCTTCTAACCTTACTCATATAGCCATAGGCATTCAAACTGTTTTGATAGTTAACATACTATTCAATGTCTAGAAATATAAATAATTTAATCTTTTCTTTTCAAACATTAACATGAAGATGACAGGAGGAGTCAAAGAACTTTAGAAAGGTATCTAAAAAAATGTAAAATGTTCTTCAATAGTGTTTAATACTACCACAAAATGTAATTGTAGATGCCCTGAACTTGGATCAGTGAAGCCAATCAGTGGAAGGTGGATCAGGTCCATAATGACTACTCTTCAGTCGGGACCTGATCTTGCAAGATACAGAGATGCCTCAACTCTTGGTCTTTAAATTGGAATTGTGGGGCATTCGCAATATTGGAGCTATCAGTCCTTATTTAAGCAAAAACCCCATCAAAGTCAGTTCTACATATTATGCATATATTTTTTCATTCTAATGAAGTGATTCATGCCAAATTAAAAGTGATCCAAGCTCTTAAATCATAACACTATATGGCTCAATAAGAATAATGATATAAGTATATATGAGTCAGAGCAACAGTAAAAAAGTGATTGGCTCAGCCCTGTACTTAGAAAGTATTTGGGGCATTATTAATCATTTGGAAGAAGTACAATGAACGGCACAGAAACAGATACAAAAATAAGCCACAATAAATGTGGGGTTTAACTGCTCTCTAGCGGATTTTTGAGTAGTATCATCAGTATAAGGAGGATTTACATTAAGAAAAAAAGGAATCTCAGGTATTCTGACACGAAAAAACAGAATCAAGTACTTCCCACACATCTGAGCTCAACCACTGCTTTTCTCTGGCTATCTCTCTCACATCAATTTCACTGAATTACAGAAAGGCTAAATTTGAGTAGCAGAACATAAATGTAACTTTTAAAAAATGCTCTTACCATGTGCTATGATTAACAGTATCTCATTATATATTTGGCACATCTATATGGGTCAGTGTTTACCTTAGCTTCGTGTTGGAAAATCAGTGTGTGTTTTAACTTTTCTGCTTTGGTTAAAAAAAAGTTAAAAGTTGTCCTTGAAAATATAATGCTGATTTTCTTAAGCAAACAGATGGGGAACAGAGAAATTAAGTGACTTGCCAAAGATCAAGGCAGTCTGTGGTACAGCCAAGAACTAAACATAGATCTCCTAAGTTCTGGTTTAGTGCTTTCACCACAGGATCAAACTTCCTCTCTAACTGAAAGCTTTGTACTCAAACCCAATGTATATCACTCAAACAGTGATACCAATACAAAGTAGTCCTTATTATATATGTCCAATAGAAAATGTTAAACTTGAATCCTCACAGCATTCTTCTGAGATAGGTAAGCAATATTATGTTATCCCCATTTTACAGATGGGAAAAGCAAGTCACAGAGGGTATGTCTACATTGTGTCTGGGACTATGCTTCCCAGCCTGGGTAGACAGATTTTTTTGGTAGCTCTGTTTGAGCTAATACACTAATTTAGCAGTGTGGACAATGCCGCAGGGGTGGCAGCTTGGGCTCGCCCTCTGAGTCCAAGCCCACCTGATCTCCTGGGTCCATGTTTGGGTGGCCAGTCTGAGACCCTGCTCATGATGCAATGTTCACACTGCTATTTTAACATGCTAGCTTGAGGGCAGCTGAGAGGCACACTCACAAGTGTTGTGTAACCTACTGAAGAGGCTAAGTGACTCACCCAAGGTTACATGCACAGTCATAGTGGCAGAGTTCTTGACACCCAGTGTCAGGCTAACTCTTGCAGAACATGCTGCACTTGTGTTAGTAAAAAGCAGGGTATTTTTGGTAATATTTTAAGGAAGGTTTCATTAAGAGGCTTTCAAATACATCATCATAAATAAGACAGCCAGATCTTTTTTCTAAGGATGTAATTGTAGCGTGAAGAGCATTCATCCAGCATGGAAAATTTTATCTGAAACAGTTAAAACGTGGCAAAATTATAAGCAAATGAAAACAGTGTTTTACAATGGAAAGCGTTGAGTAACCTTAACTGTAAACGTTTCTGCCTGTTCTGTGAAGGAACTGTGGCAGGCCTACCAGAAGGCCAGGCAGGCCAACAGTCAATCTGGTGCCAATCTGCAGACCTACCACTTTTACAGTGAGCTGCGTGCCAGTCTTGGAAGAGAGCCCACCAGCACCCCACAGTCTACCATGGATATCTCCAAGGAGTTCAAGATTTAACCCCTGCCATGAACACGAGGAGGAGGGTGGAGCACATGCAACCCAGGCAAAAGGAAGGGGTCCAGCTATGCTGCAAGTCATGGGCTTCAAGGCTCCGCAGCAGTCTAGCCAGTCCAGGCAGCCAAGCACATGTGAGCCTGATGCGGAGGAAGGAATTCGGGTAAGTGTCTGAATGCGTTTGAATGTACTGATGGTGCTCAACCCCAACTTTGCAGGACATTAGTACTGACTTTTCATTGTTTTACTCATACTAGAAGTGATGATACAACAAACAGAGGTAGAGCTGTTCTCTGATTTTCATTCCCCAGTAAAGTTAGGTGGGTGGAGTCCATGCAGAGCAGTTTGTTTACATACATAGGGATGTCCCTTGAATTCTCCTGCGAGATCTTGATTAAACTTTCATGGAGGTACTTTGCAGTCCTCTTCCAATGGTTCGAGGGGTATCAGTTAATACTTCCTCCCCAGGACTCTTTCCCGCCCCAGTATATGATGACTTCAACAATAAGCTGCCTGGCAGCATATGGGCCTGAGAGGCTTTGGAATGCCCGCAGCAGCTGTGCTCTCTGTGCCTTTGTTACCATCAGCAAGATATCAGCTAAAATCTCCACCACCTGTGGAGAACAGTGCCAATACTAAGTGCCAATGCCCTGCACTCATACACTTGGAAATAGGGGCTGAAATTTTATTGTTTCATGTGGCCGAACAATTCCCACCTCATTCCAGCTTCCACCCCCATCCTCACCCCAACATGCATGTGCCTCTGCTGGGCTATATCCGTGTCTGGCACTGGAGAGCAGTGCTGTACAGAGGAGCACCAAAGGCAAAATGTAACAGGGATGTCTTGTTTAAAACTTTAAGGAGGCAAGGGAAGGGAGTTCTGAAACTTGAATTTCACCTTCTGTTGTGAATATAAATATGATACCTCTGTGTGTTTTACCTGTAGCTGCTGCTGTTGTGGTCTTGAGGGTCCCCTCTCTGCACCAGGGGCACGCCTGACCATGATAAGGAGGAGAAAGAAGAGGAGACGGGAGGATGATATGCTCAGTGAGATCCTGCAAACCAGTGTTGCACCAGATTGTGAACAGAGAGCATGAGGGATTAATATTTCAGGCACTGTGGTGAAATATAGAGTGGACAGGAGAAAGGACCAGGAGTCCTAGCAGAAAAAGAAGAGGGAGATGCACCAGGACATAATAGGGCTTCTCTGGCAGCAAACACAGATGCTGCAGACTCTTGGTGATATACAGGTGTAACACTCAGACTCTCTTCCCTTTGCAGACAATGGAGAACTCCATTTTAGCATCTCCTCACACTCTCCAATATTTCACATGGTATCAGGAGTAGCATCCTTACCACTCCTCATGGGGTTCCAGTCAGGCCAACTACACCTTCACATACATTGACCTATGCAAGCTACAGTTGCTATATGTGTAGCCCAAATAGACTGAAATGGACAGAAATGTCCTTTCTCCTTGTTAAGTGCTGGTCCGTTAATTTACTTCAGAAGTTTTTATTGTATTTGTTTTTCAGTTGCACATAGGTTTTGGAAGGCAATATAGTTCTATGCTTTGGAAATGAATTAGTATGTATTACTTCAGCAAGCTTAGCAGTACTGAAAGCACCCACAACTTGCTGATGTACAGGAAGACAAAACTCAGGATCAGTGACAAACACTGTGTAATATTTATAAATGTACAGCAAACACCAAAAACATTCTGGGTGCATTAACAGACAGTGTTAAAGACACATCACAAACCACACAATTTCTAACAGCAGGGGCTGTGCCTCCCCAAGCAGCCTACTGTGGCCCTACCCATCATCTGCCCCAAGGCCAGGCCTCCTCCTGTGGTTCTGGCTGTCCCAGGCTGGCTGGCCTGCCTCCTGCCGGGACTCAGGGCAGCTGGCGCTGTGGCAACGCTGACTGGAGCACTGGCATTGGGGACAGCTCAGCTGCTCAGAGCACTGGGGCCGGGGGCGCTGCCACCCAGTGCACTGGGGCTGGCCATGCCATCCAGACAACTGGAGCATCAGGGCTTGCTGTGCCACACAGACAGCCGGTGCACCCGGGATGACTCTGGTGCCTGGCTGCCTAGAGTACGGGGTACTGCTGCCCGGAGCACCTGGGCTCCTGTGAGGGTGGGGGGAAGAAGGGGAGGGGAAGGGCAAGGCCTTGGGCCTAATGGGAGGGGCAGGTCCTCCAGTGGCTGGGTCACTGACCACCCATGCCTAACAGGTTCCAAAGCTGAAGAGCCAGACAGAGCACAGTCCACCACACCACAATACTGTCGCTGACTGTTAAAGGCTGTGTCCCCCAGGATCACTGTTTGTATTTCAACATCATTCAGGCAATCTACCAGAGGGAAAGAATGTTGCAGGTTTCTGAACACTCATGCATTCTTAAAGAGGTGAGCATCATGCACCATCCCAACTCTGATGTCAGTGATCAGCCAATGCTTGCGTAACATAGAAAAGTAGCCCTTCTGTGGGAAGGTGGGTTGATACCGAAATAGGGATATGTGTGCCGTCTATCACCCCACAACAGGTCAAGAACTCCACTGTATCAAATCCATCCACTATGTTCTGCATATTACAGAGAGTCACAGTCCTGTGCAGCAGGAGATGATCAATGGCCCTGCATACTTGCATGACAATGGGCCCCTGTGATGGGGTGTATCAGATCCTTTGAGGCCCCCTGCTGGGCACCTTGTGGTCCTACCACACTCCACCCCAGGAAAGAGCAGTAGAGGTGGGCCCTCCAGACTGCACAGAGAGGCCACAGAGAAGCAACCAATCAGAGCCCAACAGACTCATGTAAAAGTTGCTGCTGGACAGAGCAAATCACTTGCTGTTTGGAGCTGGGGGGGTAATGATGGTGTTCTTGGGTCTTAAGCAAGAGTTCAGCTCTGATGTAAGGGTGAAGCTGGAGGTGCTGAAACTAAGAGAAGTTTCCAAGGAAAACAAAGCAGCAGGTAGTTAAAGGAAAGCAGTCACTGGCAGCTATGTACAGGGTCCCTGAGTGGGGACCTGGAGTAGTGGGGTGTACTTAGGGTGACCAGATGTTGGCCTGATTTTATAGGGACAGGCCTGATTTTGGGGTCTTTTTCTTATATAGGTTCCTATTACTCTCTCCCCCCTCTCCTGATTTTTCACATTTGCTGTCTGGTCATCATTGCCCCCCACCCCGGTGGAATGGCCTAACCTCAGAGAAGGGAACAGAAGACCCTGAAGAGGGTCAATGTTTAACTGAACTGGCAGGGCACTGAACTGAGAACTAGTGACTCAGCCTGAGAGCTGGCATCAGGAAGACTTGCTATGGAGTGAAGAGTCATCAGGGAGGGGTTCTGGCCACTGCTTCATAACAGAGCAGGTACCATTGGAAGCTAGCCCAGGAGGGACTGAGCCTAATGCAATTGGCCCTGTTAGACTAATTGAGAACCAAGCCCCGAGACAGGGCCATGGACCAAGATATCGCAGAGGGCAGTGTGGAAGGTCCTGTTGGACTTGAACCCTGGAATGAGTGAGTCTGTTTGTACACCTACAGCCTCTGTGTGTGTGACTAAGGAGAGGGCCAAGTCACTGAAAACCTGCTGGAGAAGTTTAACCAACAACAGGGGTCACCGCAAGCAGAACAAGGTTGAGAGAGTGCAGGTGCAGACACACCTGGCTGGCAGGGCGCTTGTGAGGTGAGTAGCCCCATTGCGCCCTATTGTTAATTTTGTGGCTCCAAAATGATTTCCCACTGACTGGTAGCAGGCTGATGTTGCAAGCTTCTAGAGTGCCGCCACCACTCACTTCTCAACTGGCAGCGCAGCTCTCATCTTGTTGCTTAAGCCCAGCAGTAGCACTTCACCATTTACAGCTGTGCTGTGAATGCTACCCACAACCCTGAAGTGCTTCCCACAGCAATCAGTCCTTCATGAAAGTGTCATGTCCCCTATTTCTCTGATTCTTCTTTTGGCTCTGCAAATACTGGTTCTCATGCATCCCGTGTTTGCAACGCTCATGACAGTAGTGCAGAGCTGCATGGGCTCCATGCTTCTGTCACCGATGGCAGACAGCAAAAAGTGCTGTGCAGGTTTGTGGCCTTTTTAAACAAAGGGGTGAAAATTATGGGAAAAGTTGCATGATGGGAACTTGACCCCTTGTGCCCAGGCTCCCCTGCATGGTGCGTTTCTGCCCATTGTGGATTTCTAGAATTTCCCAGAATACAGTGCCCTTGCCAACGGTGAGTTGACCACATGCTGCATGGACACAAGCACTTGTGAAGAAATAAGCATAGCCAATGCAAGGAGCCAAATATGCACCTCTGCATGAGTGATATACTAACTGCAGCAACTTTATGCTGGCCTAACTTGCATCAGTCAACATTTGTAGTTTAGACTCTGTAGTGTAGACACAGGCCATGTCTATGTCGCCAAAGCCCCCTAGTGTAGCTGCAGTATATGCTGATAGAAGGAGTTTTTCTCTTGATGTAGGAACACCACCTCCATGAATGGCATTGGCTATACTGACAGAAGCACTCTTCTGTTGGCATAGCTGCATCTACAGTGGGGGTTTATCAGGATAGTTATACCAGTGGGGGTGGGAGGTTTTCACACTCCTGACTGACATAGCTATGTTTTAAGTATGGACCAAGCCTCAGTAAAAGTTTCCACAAAGGAGTTAAAAATGTTCTAATTTACATGCATTAACATCACACATTTAAGACAAATCAACTGAACTTTCCTGAGTTCCGTGTATAGACACAGACTTAGCAAATGCCCAAGTAGTCGATGGGTAAGTTCCCTGAACTGAGAAAGAGGAGACCAGAAGTTCAAATTCCTGGGCAATACCCTATGCACATCCCTTATAGACATGACTCCCAACCTGAAAATTAGTTAAGGAACAGTGTCTGTCTTTCCCCTAACCCCTTCATTTTTTAAAATAAGCAGTCATCAGCCTTATGCAATGTCACTACTAGTTCAAAAGTCAGGTTTCTAAACTTGATGAACCCCAAGCTTATTTACTGCACCACACTGCCTTTGAGAGTGACTAAACCAGTTTGGATAATCTAGTCTCTAACCAAAATAAACCAAACTCCTTTTCAGGGATGGGCTCCAGGATTTCTGATCACCAATATTATTTTGCTGGCTAATAACTAGCTACGTAGCCCGCTGGGAATGTGTGTGCCAAGCACTTCCCTAATGGCTAGGTTAGAAATGACATGGTGATTACTCCTGTCGCTCAAGTGGTAAGGGCATGAGCTAGGGACCTGAACACTTTTAATTGTTCCTGGTTAACGTGTGGCGTGGGTGACAAAGTCGTACATGATTCACACTGCGGGGAAAACCCCCCACTTTATTTTAAGATTTTAAGAATAGAACCTCCTTTAATCTGTAAACTATTGTTTGAGTCACCAAATGCACATTTCACACTTTCGGCCTGGATAACCCAATGGCTAATGTGTGTGTTGTATCCACTCCATGCCGCATCCACAGAGACTATAGTCGTGATAACTCTCAGCTTGCGTGTTCAGTTCTTTTTAGCACAAGCTGTAAAGCCTTGTGCTTTATAGCTGTGAAGGTCATCGGTTCGCTCCACATGGTATCTGTCGCACATCCAGGTGTCCCATATTGGTGGGTGTGAGGGTGAGGGGTATGCTTCACACTGGCAGGGTAGGAGAAGAACTATAGGCAGATCTGCTGGTGTAATGCAGCTATGCTGACTGTATCTACTTCTGGCTATATCCAATTTCTGAAAATCCATGAAATGCCATGGAGTGTTTCAGACTCCTTCACAGAAGTTCCCACACGCTGACTGATTATATCATTACTGCTGAAGATGGAGGGTTGCTCTTGGTATATTTACTTTCAGAAGGGGGGTAAATTTTAACAGACACAAAATTTACTGAAGTGCATCTTGGACATGTGCACTCTTCCGGAGGGTTGATATAGGAGCAGCTTCAGCTGCACAGTTTCTCCCTCTGATTCCCATGTAGATACACCTCCGTCTTTTCCTTGACAAAAATTACATTTAGCCCTGGTCTACACTGGGGAGGGGAAGATCGATCTAAGATACGCAACTTCAGCTATGAGAATAACGTAGCTGAAGTCAACATACTTAGATGAACTTATTCCGACGTCTCCACTCTTGTGGCGGTGGAGTACAGGAGTCGATGGGAGAGCTCTCAGGGAGTGATTTATCACGTCTAGACTAGACACAATAAATCAACCCCAATAGAGCAATCTCACAGTGTCAATCCCTGCTGTAATGTAGACCTGCCCCAAGTGACAGTAAGGTTGCAGCAGGACACACTCCATCCACCTGGGAACTTAAAAGCATGATGATGAGACATTAAGAGGATAGGCATATGCATTCCTTACCATTTTCGTGTTACTAACAACATGCTCTAATGCTTCATAAGGCTTTCACTTTCATCTTCAACAGATAGCCAAAGGTATCCCCAACTTCATCAAACTAGCAAATTCTTAACAGTAGTGCTAAGGCAAAATAACCTCCCAGAGGCATGGAATGTCTGACAAGCAGATGTGCTGATCAGTTAAAATCAACCATACTCTTCTTGGCATCTGGTACTCCCTCGAGTTCTGTGACTGTCATCTTCTGATTTGCCTCCTACTTCTCTAGTTGCCCCTTCAGTGTGTTTTTTGCAGGAGGATCTACATCCACATTCCAGATTTCTGTAAAGGAGTTCCACAGGGATCTGTCTTAGGCCATGGTTACACTGGCACTTTATAGCGCTATAAAGCCCCCACGAGCGCTATAACCTACTCCCCGTCCACACTGGCAAAGCACTAATAGCGCTATAATTGCTGAGTTATAGCGCTATTATTAATCCACCTCCGCATGGGGAATAAGGGCTGTAGCGCAGCTGCTGTAGCGCTACAGCAAGAATGTGGACACCCACTGCGCTACAAGTAATCTCTGGAGATGCCTAGAGCCATTTAAGGCAATTGACGTCTCTTCCCTTTGTTTTGAACTCGGCTGGAGGAATGCGGAAGTACCTCTTTAGAGTTTCTTTCTTAACTCAGGAGATAAGCCATGCAAATGTTTAAGGAGGGAGCCTGTGTGAAAACAAAGCCTTCTGTGAAGGGAGGCTCACTGACAGGCTTTCAGAAGATCAGAAAAATCACTCTCTCTCCCCCTCTACATACACACAACGCGTCCCCCCTCACCCCCCTCGTTTAAAAAGCACGTTGCACCCAGCTGAATGCTGGGATACCTGCCCTAATGCGCTGCTCTTAATGCCGCATTAAGTGCCCCAAATGTGGCCATGCTATACCGCAGGAGCATCTTAGTGTGGGCATACAATAGCGCTATACATATTACTGTATAAGGGGACCGCTATAACCTATAGCGCTATAATCTTGTAAGTGTAACCATACCCTTAGTTCCCTTTCTCTTCTCTTCTCTCTCTTTCTCTCTATCTCTCCACCTTAAATCTAGGTAATCTCATCTGCAAACACCTATGCAACTACCATCTCTATGCTGATAACTAACAGATCTAACTCACTATTTCACACCTCGCTCCTTCCGGCCAATCTAAAATCTCGGCCTGTTTCTGACATTTCCTTGTGGGTTTCCAGCCATCAGCTGAAGCTAAACATGGCTAAAACAGAGCTCCTAATCTTCCCTTCTAAGTACTGCTTCCATCTACTTATTTTTCTCAATCACTGTAGACAACAAAAACATCCTACCCATTACTCAGGCCTGTAACCTGGGGGTCATCTTCTACTCAGACTGCTCTCTAGTCTTCACATCTGTGCTATGTCTAAATCTTCCTGATTCTTTCTGCATAACATCTCTAAGATATGGCCTTTGTTATCCATTCACACAGCTATCTTTTTCTCTAGCTTTGACTAAATGCAGTTGTACTTCACTCATCCATTCAGAATGCCCCTGCAAAGATCAGTTTCCTAGCCCTTCACTTTGACCATATCTCTCCTCTTTTTGAATCCCTCCTCTGGCTTCCCTTTCTTTGGTGCATTAAACATAAGCTTTTTGTCTTCACTCTCATTTGCAGTCATCCCCCACTCCCACCTGTCATTCTTTATCAATGTGCTCTCCTCCGATAGGCCTATGATGCCAGCCTCCATCACTCATTTGTTAAATTTTCAAACAAGCACTTTTCTCCTTGGAGAAGGGAATCATCTTTTTGTTCTATATTTGCACAGTGCCTAGCACAATGGTCCATGATTAGGGTTCTTAGGTTGTAATGTAGTACAAATTAAGAAGTTCTTTGTTAAGCCAAAAGAAGGCTTAGAAAGATGCTGTGTGAAAGATGCTATTTGTAGTAGTAAGGACAATAGGCCATGTCTTCCTCTCTCTGTTTATTATGGAAGATGCCAGCAATTCCATGGTTAAGACTGTCTTACTGTCTTTTTGTATCAGTTACATTTTTAGTATCCACAGTATTCATACATAGCAAAAATGTTTTATATTAAAATGTTCATAATTTAAAAAATAGAAAGTAATATTTTTCTCCTCAAAAAATCTAAGTTTCTTCTTTAAAAGGAGCAGTTTTGTCAATGAAGGAATATCAGTTTGAACTGTGCGTAGGTCAAAATATATATGTGTATATTTTAAAACTAATATTTTCTATTTCCTTTTTGTCTAACTTCCTGTGTGCCGAGCCCAGGTTGTTTATTCTTCTGAGTGATGCAATGGGTTAACGAACTGTTTGTGGGTTATCAGTAAGGAAATCTTAAGGTACATGGACCATAACAGTACCTTATGTTTCACTTTGATTAAACTGGTAGAATTCCGTGTAAATGGAAATTTGTGAAGGCGTATAAGCCTTCGTTCAGTTAAATGCTAGAACCAAGAGGATACAGTAGGAACTAAATTAAAACACAGAGCTTCTCGTTCTGCTGAAAAACTCAAACATGCTGAAGTCTTCAAATTCAAAATCCAATTTGTCTCACAAGCAGAATATGCCTTTTAAAAAAGGGAAACTAGTAATATTTTTGGAGGGAGGGGAGGCATGGCAGGGTTGAAAAAATCTCATATATATTTAATGTTGTTTTTTTGTGTGTGTAAGGCAGCCAGATATACAAGAAGCAGAGCCTCTTCAACCAGTGGGCCTGGCTGATGGCTTACCTAATAGCTGTTCTTCAACAAAGAAAAATAATAGTTGTCCCCCTCCCGTCCCCTCCTCTCTCCCCCCCCACCCAAAAAAAAAGAGTAGGCAATACTTGTAATTGGGGCAGGGAAACTTATTTTCTGACCAGCCATAATCTGTGTGAAAAGTAAGTGGTGTTAAACCTCTGCCTTTTAAATTCACAATTTTCTGAATATTATTTTTCCTCCAAAGGCACACTTAATTGCTACATTAATTGACTTTGAGGGTGGCTTGTGGCCAGTGAGAGTACAATTTTCACTGACGGCTGCTTATGTTGACGCCTACTTGTGTAGGCACACAGTTGACATACATAGGAGGCAGCAACACGTTTTTCATATTTAATGTGGGGTGATTCTTTGGTCTGCTCCATGTTCTGCACTACGCTGAGCACATTCAGCATGTAATGATTGTATTGCAGAGGAGTAAACCATCATAAAGAGAATCTGAAAAGTGTAAAAGTTTTAGTAGTCACCCTTTGCATGCTATTTATGATAATTACTTATTGGTTTACATTCCAGGATCTCTCACTCACTCAACTGTGTGACCTAAGGCTGGTCTTTTCATCTCTCTGTACCTCTGTTTTCTCACCTATATTATATGTTGTTGGAGATTTGGCCTATGTGAGCACATAAACAATCCTAAGACAACAAACCAACTTCCAAAGTATATTTTTATTGCTAGATTTTTGATGGTATACAAGATGAAGGGTAAACTGCTAGGTTGCACACATTTTTATCTCAAGCTCATGTAACTTAAATCTGTGCAATCACATCTTGTGGATATATTGATGCATCCTATGGCCATAATATGTATTTGACTATTTTTCCTATATTTACCTGTGATATAAGTACTGCAAGATATACAGATATGAAAGCGATGAGTGTGAGAGAAATTACCAGAGAGAGAGAAATATAAATTTAATTCAGGCATAATCTTTGAAAATGTAAGGGGACTTTTTAATGTGGTTGACTTTCAATAAACCTTGTGTAAAGTTCCTGACAAGAGCTGATGGCTTCATTATGTACCTCCTGAGGCATTTGTACCTCAAATGCTATTTATAACTTTATGAAGCAGTGTGAACAAAATTCATTTGCCTCGAAAGCTTTGCATTTAGAGTACTCCAGCTATTAAGATAGGGGTGATGAGCATAATTACCGGGGCTTACATGTCCATCTTATCTCTACAGTACACAATATTAAAAGCCTTAACAAAGACTTAGACCTTCTGTCAGTCGCTACTCTCTGTAAACTTTTGTCACCCCCAACCCTGAATTTGTATTTTCCTTCATGTAGGCCAAAACTGCCTATTAATACCGTTATAATATTATCTACTGCCTCAGCTCCACCTCTTTTTGAAATCTTCAACCACATCTTCCACTCCTTCAACTCTCATCATTTTTGACTCTAGTACATTGTAAAACACCACTGCTCAGCTACTGCAAAAGAAACATGACCACAACACTCGCAACCTGCTTAAACATCTCCACTAGTTCTGTTCATTTGAGAAACTAACTCAAAATTACCTGCCTGGCTTTTAAAATTCTACATATATTTTGTTCTTCAGTTACCTCTGTTCACTTAACATTGGCTGCCTCCAGCCGCTTTCATACTCTGACCATTTCTGGTGCAAGAGTTTTCTCTTCTACATTTCAGGAAAGGCCTTTCTGTATATCTGTGTCTCATTGACTCTCTATTTCTAAAAATCCCAGACAGAAAAATGTCTTCCCTTCCCTATACTTGTTAATTTTTCTCTTTCTGTTGCTGGAATTGACTAAAATAAGGCATCTGCATAGTTATTCTTAAAGCATCAGGCAACAGCATGTTCAAAAGATGTTGCAGAACACACAGTTGTAATGTACTGAAACGGAAGATAATTGCAGAATAGGATGATTCACCCTCTCTGCAACCCCTAGCTAAAAATAAAAAAAGATGATTCACTGTAGAAAGTCTAAATGAGGTTTCTCAAATTCATTTGCTTGCTGGATTATCATCTGTGAGGCAATTCTGTGGTTCGCATTCTGGCACTGTGGTATCATTTTACTTGAAAATGGCCTAGCAGATGTATCCATTCATCCTGGGAGGTGATCTTTTTTTTAATTGTTGGCTACCGAATGCTATTTATATAATTTACCGTCCTTTTTGTTAATACACTTTCCCAGATAAAATTTAGAATAATCTTAACATTAAGATCACACCCTATAGCTAAAAGTGTAGTAAGACATTTTAACTGGCTAGTCCAAAATGTATACTATATGTCAGTTATATTTTTCTCTATGTATTTTCTACTGCTTAAACTTTATCTGATAGCATTTATTTTAAAATTCATTCTAAAAGAAACAAATTTAAAACTGATAAAAGGAAATGGTCTTGATACAATGCATAGTTAACCATCAACTCTCCCAAACTGATTGGGAAATGTGATTTATTTATTTTTTTGACCTGCTACAGGAGCTTTCATCCCAGCACCTGCTCATCCCCCTACCCAGCAATTAATTCTGTCCTGACACCAAGTCCCCCCAAATCCTGGAAGAAGGAAGTCACTCCTTAAGGGAGAAGGAGAGTTCTGCCTGCTGTAGCAGCCCTAATTGGCTATTCTTCCCCTTGAAGGGTTTTTTCCCCTCAAGCATGGCCCTGCTCAAATCACATAACATGCAAAAAAAAATTTTTTTCACAAGAATTGGTAATAATAATTTTTATGAACTCTGAACTCTGTATATTTATACTCTTATGGTTTCCTGGATGGATCCTTGCCTCATACATCTTGTGTTAGTGGCAGGGCGACTGGCACCTGGGTGTCTTCCCTTGAATAGGACAGACATTAAGGACCATGAACAATGAAATAACCTTCCTCTAGCAGGACAGTGGAGACTACCAGCCACGGACAACTGACCTTGCTAATATTTTTTGTCGGATTCACGCTCACCCCTCTGAAAAAGGGAGTTGTGCACATGAATGTTGTCTGAGTGGGCCATGTGATCTCACGCTGGGACTCAGCCAAAACTGTGCTTGTTAGTGGAAGGGCTTCTGCCACAGTTGCCAACTTTCACATGGTAGATAAGCACCCCGACTTTCACAATAAGGTAAAAATCAAGCTAATCCTATTTCAAAACAAGCCAATCCCAAAGAGCCCCAACTTTCTATGTGACTAAATTCCCCTCTCCCTCCCCCCTATCCCCCCACAGCATGCAGTCTGTGACTGTGGTGGGCCCGCTGTACATCCCTGACTCTCCTGCTCATCTTGCCCCTGCTTGCCGGGAGCCAATTAGGAAAAAAAAATGGGGGGCAACAAAGCAAGTCACAAGCCAATTAAGCCAAAAACAAGCCCAGTTCCTGTGGTTTTTTTCCATGGGCTTGGCATGTCTGGCTTCTGCATGTCCTCGGGTAGAGACAGACCAGAAGGAGAAGACAGGACTGGGCAGAAGGGGAGAGGAAAAGCAAAAGAATCGTGAACTACCTGGAAGACACTGATTAAAACCCAGAGGACTCTCAGGAGGGTGAAGAGAATGAGGCAGAGCCTTGCAAAGAGGAAATTGTTGTTTTTCAATAGATTTGTATATCTCTAGAGGTTTTCTAGGAGTAAAGTGTGTGTGTTTGTGTGTTACACTGTCATGTCATCCTCGAAAAGGGAGACAGTAAACCAGAGTCCAGAGCTCTGGTGAAATTCAGGGAGCACGCAATAGCTACTGTGGAGGTTTGGAATCACTGGCATTAGTTTTAGATTCTAGGCAATTGGACTTTGGAGTTTCCACTGTCAAACCGAGAGTAAGACACAGGGCCTGCTCCTAAAGTGTATACATACAGGCCCAGAACCAGAGAAAAGGTGCCTACATTCTGTCCAACCCCAATAAGCCCAGAGCACATGAGACCCATGGGTTGGGTCCTGTTAGGCTTGGGAAGTTCAGTCAAATGACTGGTCAAATGGCCAGTCAACTGATCACCTAATATCAAATATTGTTGAATATTCCAGCAAGAACGCCCTGGAAGGTAGGCAATGGCCTACCTTTTTGATGAAGCATGGTGCCAGTCTTTTATTTTTTTTTAAGAACTTCATTTCATTGTGTTTTTACATTTTTCTAAGTTTTAAGTAGCTTGGTTTTTTTGTTGTTGTTGAACCTAGGCATGTCTCTAAGACTAAGCTTATTAGAGACCCATAAAGTCTTACTCCTTTTTTGGTACTGTTGTAACAAATTAGCGTTTTAACATATTTTAACATTTTTGACAATATTGACCGATTATTTTTGTACTGGTCAGGTGCCAAGCATAAGTCCAGTACAGCAATACGGTGATCCTCTAGGACAGGAAGTTCACCCAGGGTTGTAACAGCTAATTTTAAATAAAAGTGTAAAATTTAAGTAAGCTTTATTTTATCCTTTCCTCAAACTGTCTTTCAAAATTTTTACACCAAAAACATAGGATTGCTCCATTTGCATACTTACACACTGTACCTGATGCATCCGACGAAGTGGGTATTAGCCCACGAAAGCTTATGCTCTAAAAAAATTTTAGTTAGTCTTTAAGGTGCCACAGGACTCTGTCACTTCTGCAATTCCAGACTAACACGGCTACCCCTCTGATTCTTGACTGTACCTGATAACGTACAAAAAGTGGTGATAAGTATTTTACTCTTCTCTTCAACCTACAGGCATATACTTTACCATTGCCACAACTAATGTACACCACAGACAAAGCTTTGTAACCTTAACCTGCCCCCATAGGGGCTCCTGCCTTCCAACTCTATTGTGGATGTTTAGCATAGCAGTGTGTTGTATTGGAAGAAAATACAGGAACTGCTCACTTAAAATCATCCCAATTAACGTTCTTTCAGCGTTAGGTTGCTGATCAATTAGGGAACATGCTTGTTTAAAGATGTGCAGTGCTCTCTTCTAATATTGTTTGGCAGCCACCTGCTTTGTCCACTGTAAGCAGGAAGAGCAGCCCGTTATAGCTAGCTGGTGAGTGGTTGGAACCAGGGTGGACCTGTAGCTCTCCCTCTCAGCTCCCCGCTCCCCTAAGTTCCCTGTGCAGCAGCTGCCCAACAGGCTATCAATCAATTGCCGGCAGTTCAACTGTCCCTTCCCGCACTGCCATGTGCTGTTTCTGCCCTCTGCCTTGGAGCTGCTCTCTGAGACTCCCGCTTGCTGTGCGGTGGGAATGGGAGAGGAGAGGAAGAGGTGGGCTAATGTCATGGTGTCCCCTTTCCCCCTGCTCTGCACCCCGCTTACCGCATCTTCCATGGAGCAGGGGGGATACATGATGAAGGGAGGTCGCTGGCAGCAAGCTGGTCTCTGCAAGCTGATCTAATTAACAGGGCAGTATACTTAAGAGTTGGCATACTTAAAGGGGAAATACACACACACACAAGTGTGTGTCTCTGTCTGCCCTCCTCCATTCCTGCTGCCTTATAGACTGTAACAGTTAAGCTATTTGCTAGTTCATCATTTAGCACTAAGGCATTCCCTTGGAAATACCCCACCGTCTGACTCCTCTACCTCAACCAAGCTTCACAATCATCAACACTGTGTACCAGTGTTAAACTGTTTGTTTAAAACTTATCCTGTGTGTGTGTGTGTGTATATATATATAATTAATATAGTCTTTTGTCTGGTGAAAAAAAAATCCCTGGACCGTAACCCCCTCATTTACATTAATTCTCATGGGGAGATTGGATTCACTTAACATCATATCGCTCAAAGTCGCATTTTTCAGGAACATAACTACAACGTTAAGGGAGGAGTTCTTGTATTAGGATACTGTGTGTTCACAGCTTCATTCGCATGTAGTAATGAATATCATGAGTCAGAGGACAGAGGGAGAAGAATGTCAGAATGCTTTTATCCCCGTAATCTACCCCAGCATACACCTCTAACAATCCAATAAACGTATACTGAAAATATATTTTCAGAGAAATAACCAAGTGCGCCGATAAATGTAACATTCAAACATGGCCAATCTCACCAAGTTTCACAATGAATCGTAAATGGGAACTGAAAAAAAATAAAGCTGTTGCCCATTGTTACCGTAAATGTAAAGGAAAAGAAACACTGTAGGTGGGGATAGTCGTTCTGAGCCTTTCCTTTGGTATCTTATATATAACTGTCCCCAAAAACCCCAACCGGGCTTCACTGTAGACTTCTTGCCATGTTAGCCACAACTCCTAAGCGGCTGTGACGACAGAATAAGAATACAATTTGACGCATTTCACTTTTCCATGTCTGTTTACCAGATTTTCATTTCCCTGTCTGCGGTCATTTACCCTTGATCCAGTCATACAGGTGAAAAGCAGTAACATGTCTGTGGCTTTTTTTCTCTGTGTTGACATAAAGGCCTAATGTTGCCAAAAGGGTCAGAGATGGCCTCACAGTATATCAACATTGTGATTGAAGGAGCGATTGCAGCTTGAGTAGACACAGCCTTAATCAAAAAATAGCAGTGAAGCCACAACACTGTGGGCTTCAGCAGGGGCTAAGAACATGAATAAATGCGTAGGGGCACGGAGCCAGATTGTAGAGTGTGTGCTGAAGTCTGTACCACTGCAGCTTCACGGCTATTTTTAGCCATGCTAGAAGGATGAAAGCAAGTGCAGATGTATCTACCCAAGCTGCAATCACACTTTCAATTGCAGACTAGATACACCTTAGAGACCAAGAATCTAAAATTTGCCACTTTTTAAAATGATGTGTTGAATATAGTCTAATTACAATGGTTCCTTCAGCCATCTGCAAGTTGTTTTGTCTCACCTGGTAGCCATTCAAAAAGTTGGTTGTTTGGGTTTTCCAAAGGCAGAGGGACTTAATGAAGGGAGGCTGTTGGGGAAACACCAAGGCATTCAACAAGCATCTGACGTTTACAGTAGAAATGACGTATAGAACGGCCTGCTGTATGCTCTTGCTTTGTACGCTTTTCACTTGCACATACATGTACGTTTTCTCTTGCAGAGAAGTCATAATTGCAGTGAAGCAAAAAGAAGGGGTCACATTCTATCATGTCTTTGATAGGCACACCTGACATTCCCATGCCACAAGTTAGCTAGATTGCATGGGACAGCAGCAAATCAGCTGTCTTATTCCTCTCATTTCATATTTACCTAGAATATTATAATGTTTAGGGAACACAGAGTTGTATGGTTTCTCCACATACACAGAGATAGACAGTGGTTAAACTGACCACTGTGTTCTCATTTGGGTCATCACAACATCCAGTGTGGCCTCCTTGGCCTTTGTAAGCAATGATGGGAAGTTATTGTTTGCTATGTTTCAGGTCTGCTAGTAAGATTCTGGCCAGTATTTTAAGATGCAAGTCAATGGAGGCTGCTCAGCATTCAATACTTTCAAAAACCAGTCACTTAGGCACCTACGTGTCATGTCTCACATGTCTTAACATGTCTCACTTTAGAGAGACAATTTTGAAAATGTCAGCCTTTGCTTTTAGTGATCTTTTGAGAAGATCAGTTACATGTATAATGCTGCAAGCAATCCAGACAGGGATAGGAGAATTCTCATTTTTTTAGAGGTGGAATGAACTCCTTTAGACAGTACTACTAAATCCATAGATGTTCAGGAACTTATGGGAAAGATGACTACTTTTGTTTACTCTTCACACGTTATTTATCAAGGGCCATTCTCTAAGATGCTCTGTGTAATTAATGGAAGAACAGCACCAAGTCAGTTGCAAGAACTGCAAAAGTGGCAATAGCACTTTCAGAATTTGATTACATTGATTGGAAGGATGATGGAAGTCACAGAGTGCTGCATCAGCAAAAGAAATGAGCTGGGGTAAGAGCATAAGGAGTTTATGGAGAAATCAAGTATTGTGGGAGTGATTCATGTTGAGCAACAAATATGCTTTCAAGTTGTATTTACTTTAATCTTTTGTTTTGTTCTTTCAGTCTTTGCAACATTTGCTTTTCATTCAAAGAAACAACTGTCAATTGGTTTTTTTTGTTTTACTTCAGAAGTACCCGACTAGAATTCTCAGCTTTAGCTGGAGAAACATGCAGGAATTCAGGTTATGCTTCCTGTTTAAAGTATAGGAGCACATATTCGGTGTGAGAGATGGTCAACATAGTGATCCACTGAAGCTCAGAGTGACCAGTGCTATGTGAAGTCACCTGTGGTTTTGGCTGTCCACAATATTACCCTTTCTATAGGTTATTGTTACAACTACATATTTATATCAGCCAGGAATTTGGATCTTTAGTCATAAAGTTATTAATACAAACTGCCATTATGTTTTACTGCTGAAACAAATTCTTGCCCATAGCAAATAATGATCACATTGCTATTCTCTTTTCTATTGTATCGTAATGTGCATAGCAATTTACAGATACATCAAGGTTCCTTTCTAGAGAATGTTGCAATATAAGGCCTTGTCTTCAAGTGGGGGTGGTGATGGGGAAGGTGGTGGTAACTCAAGATAATCAACTTGATGTGAAATGTTAGTCACGACAAGGCAGGCTGTAATTTTCACAAGAGTTAGCAGGTTAAGTCAAGAACAGATTCTGAATATAGTCTTTAACTCTACCTGCTAACTTCTGTGAAAGTTACAACCTGCCTTGTCATCACTAGGATTTTACCACACACTAGCTAACTCAAGTTGAAAACACACCTTTTCCCCTCATTGAGACCAGGCCAAAGGGTATGAATCTATAGCCCTTATCACATGAACAATCCTTTTGATTATAATGGGTCTAATCACACGAGTAAGAGCTGCAAAACTTTTAGCTGAAGGACAGTCAAAGTTGACAGACAAAAGAAGCTCATCAGAAAACTGTCCTTAGCTGGGTCTTGTTTCCAGGGAATTTGTCTTCTCAAATATAACTCCTAACCACTTAATTTATTGGTCACTTGAATAATGTAACATTACTTGAATTGTTTAAATAATGGAGAGAAACAGGTTTGCTTTTAATACATTTGAGGCGCTGGTATTTGTAAATAACTTAATTCTGCCTCTCTTTAAATATTACATATGTGTCTATGCATTATTTTTCTAATCCCAGACAAAGATGTGGTAAGATCCATTTATGAAGGGGGCTATTTATCATTGCTAAAGGATCTTCTTCCCCTCCCTGAACAATATCTTTGAGGAAGAGTATAAGTAGATGTTTACTAGCATCTATTGTGTGTAGCTATTTTTTAAAGGACTACTGGGGGATAATGTGACACACATGGGTGTTGTCTGGAATGAGAAACTCTAGAAACCTTTCTGGATAGCCAAGGGGATGACCTTGACCTAGGGATTTGATAAGCAAATCTATAGGAAATGGAAGAGGGGATCTTGGGGACAATATGGCAAAGGTTGAGCAGAGTGGTCAGAGGTGGAAACACAGCTTTAAGAGAGAGACAGTTTTCTATTCATTTTACTATAACTAACCTGGGAAGGCTTAGCTCAGGGTAGGCAACCTATGGCAAGTGTGCCAAAGGTGGCACGCGATCTGATTTTCAGTGGCACTCTCGCTGCCCGGATCTTGGCCACTGGTCCGGGGGGGGGGGGCTTTGCATTTTAATTTAATTTTAAATGAAGCTTCTTAAACATTTTAAAAACCTTATTTAGTTTACATACAACAGTTTAGTTATATATTATAGAAAGAGACCTTCTAAAAACATTATAATGTATTACTGGCACGCAAAACCTTAAATTAGAGTGAATAAATGAAGACGTGGCACAGCACTTCTGAAAGGTTGCCAACCCCTGATCTAGCTTAACTTATGAGAAGTGTAAATCATATAGTTATGAAGACATCTCCAAAATCCCAGTCAATGGGCATGAGAAAGAGGTTTTTTCCCATTTATGTATGTTGCCTGGGGTTGCAGTCAGACCAAAGAAGAAAGATTATAGAGTTGTCTGAAAATGAAAAACTTAATCCAAATTAGTATGTTTAAAAAAAAGCACGAGGAAACTAGATAACAGCTCAACAGACAATAGTTGTTAAACACAGAGCCAGCCCACAACATTTTGGCCCCTGAGGTAGGGAGCTCAAATGATGCCCCCATACCCCATCGCTTGGGCCAAAACTTTGAAAGGTCTCTTATGCCCTCCTTCCGCCAGCCCAGCACTCCACCATCTCTGTGCATCTAGAGCACAGAGAATACATATGCACCAGCAGCAGACACAATTTTCTACACTCTGGGTCCTAGTGGCGCCTCCTCCCCCACAGTCTGGCACCTGAGGTGGCCACCTTAGTTTACCTCATGGTAAGGCCAGCCCTGGTTAAACACAAAATACGTAGTAAGTACTTCAACAGTTCTTCAGTTTCTTTTTTTAAAAAAGGTGTAATGTAGGTGGGTTTGTTTGTGGAGAGGTAGAAAATGTTTTACATTTAAAAAAACTAAGTCTTTTAAAACTTACCTGGAGGAACCACCCTATGGAGGAAAAATTATAATCCATTTTCTATGCCTGTGTTAATCATGGCCCCTCTGCTGAGATTGCCGACTAGTGCTAAGGAGTTTGAACAGCCTTAACTAGGGAAACTGAGCTAGTTTTATGCGAATTGGTAAAGAGCAGACATGGAATGGAATAATCCTGGCTTTATTTAACAAAATACTCAAGCATCTTAGAATCTGCCGAAGAAACTAACTAGCAATGGAGTCTGAGATCTTCCTAAAACAAACCCCACCCCACTCCCACCTTGCCTCTGTAGCATAGAATTTTTCTCCAAGTTACTCAGCCTTAAAAGTTTAAATGTCAGTACAGAAGCTAGAGGCACACCCTTGAAAAGACAATAGTAAATTAAACTATGTGTTTATTGTTTAAAGAGAACAGAACGTGCTTGCAGTGATGCACTTTTTGACACAGTAAGCAATGGAACTACAAAGGAATCTTAAAACATATGTTATTGTTAGACCAAGTGCAGGTCTTACCTAATGTATAGTACTGGTAGCTTGTTGTGGGGGCTTCTCTCTCTCTCTCTCTCATGTGTGCTCTCTGTCTCTGAAAATGGACTGTGACTGACACACTCCTGTAGCACTACATATGTGATCAAACATACTTCACATTTGCAAAAAAAGCTAAATTAGAAAAAAAAAATCAGTTCATCCATCAGGCTAAGAATAATAATTTTTAAAGATGGTTTACAATGAAATCAAAAACTCGTGTGGTGGGAACTTGCATTCCTCAGTCAAGATTAGGGTTTTGCAGAATCAGGGCTATATTCTGCTTTTTCAACAGGATGATCCCTGTATCCAAATTGCACTTTGCTGGTGGTTAAAGAATTAGTAAGGAGTCCAGGAGTATTCCCAGAGGAATTTTCTTCTAAAATTCATGGTCCTTTATTCAATGATGTGCATTCCAAAAGGGAAAATGTTTGCTCATTAGGAGATTTGTTCTGAACCTGAATTATAGGTCATCCAGGTAGCGATGCCTATAGTTAAAGTTGTCTGACACTTTCCATTATAAGACCCTGTTTTCAGTTGCTTAAACTTTATCAACTTTTACCCATTCTCTCAGAAATTTTCCATGCTGGGTGTCAGGCTCAGGCTATTCTGTTTGTTCTTTTTAAAGCTTCAGGTAAAATGGTTCTGCTGTTTCTGAGAATTAGATTAGGGGAAAATATATTGTTTTGACCTTGCTTGTAAAGGGGAGAAAAAAGAATTTACAACCATTTTTGTTGAGGCGCTGTAGGTCCTCCACACTTCAGAGCAGGAACATGAAATTTTGCTGAGATCCTGGCAGACTCCTGCCATGTGGCTTTAGCTGTTCTTATAAAAAAAATTTTTTTCCCAATTTGGCTGTGTTATAAGTAAGGCCCTGCAAAAATTGTTCCCCAGGATGCTACCATTAATTAAACAAAAGTAAGTGTTGGAATTTCCATGGGATGTGCAAGGCTGCTGAGTCTCCCCCGCTTCCTCAAAACTGCTGAGGTTTTTCCAACAGCAAGGAGGCAGAAGCACGGATAAGGCCATGGTTGCTCATGGGGATTTAGTGGGCTGGTCACATCCTGGATGGAGGTGGCAGGCCAGTCCCATCACTGAGAGTAGGAGGGTGACAGGCTGAGGGGAGGAATCTGCCACTTGGAGCATAATCGACTCCTGCCCTGGTGAGGGCATTTGGGTGAGGAGATGGGATAGACCCACTCACACATGTTCACACTCCAAGCAGTGGATCTCAGTCTTAGCTCCTCAGCAGCTGGTGCTGTGATGTCTCCAGGTGCCAACGTAGGGCAGGCCAGGCCACAGATGCTAATTGCCACACATTGTCAGCGCCATCCCCTCTGGCCAGCCACAAAGCAGCAGTACAAGTCTGGGCCGGAGCTAACATTGGAGTGAGCTCCGCCTTGATCCAGGCCTCTGGGCTGGGCTGTGGTGAGACATCCCCTGTCCTGACATGTTCCCTCATTTCCTGGGATAGGACCAACCTGCCGCTTCCCTGCTCCACTCTGGGATGGGAATGGCCCACTAGCAGCCAAATTACACTTCCCTGCTGTTGGAAAAATCATAGTACTAGGCTAATTTCATGATTTCCATGCAATCTGTGAAACAGGGCCACACTTACAAGTCTCTCAAAAATCTCAGTTCACACACACACAAGAGACCTGTTAGAGTTTGGCAGCTAAATTCTCAGATGAGTCCATCTGCAGCGAGCATGCTCTGTCCCAGGACTGCCGGAGCTGAGCAGGACTTTCCCTGCAATTGCTCCTCCTGGCACTGGGCCTGCTGTGGGACCAGAGCTGAGAATAGTGATATTTTCTGTCTTGTGCTCTCCATGCTCCCTCGAGGAAGCTGCCTCACTAGAAAGCTGAGGAATAAGGAGAAAAGATGGGGACATCAGAAAAGAGTTGCAAGGCAAGGGAAGTTGGGTATAAGTTGGGGAGGGGCAGGAAAGAGAGAGGGTATATGAGCCTGGCGTGGAGCGGGGTTAGACACACGAGTTGTGGACTGAAGTGGATAGGTGCTAAGGGTGGGAGTCAGGGGGCAGGGACCAGAGCTGGGGTGGGGTGGAGGATAAGAGCAGAGAGGCTATGGGGCAGGGGAAGAAGGATCTGTAACCACTGGAAAACACTCCCCTACAGAGCTTGGAATTAAATCCATTATACCTGAGTCTCAACCTTCCTTTGCTGTCATACAATATTTCTGAAACCCATGGGCAAAGTGTGCATTTCTGTCTCCTAATAGTGGCAGGTCTACATAGAGGAAACAGCATTCTATGGCTACCAGTTAATTTATTAGCTCAAGTGATTTTTGTTAGCTCAAAGGATTAGTATTTTATGCTGTGGACAAAGACAGCCCAACTCAGCTGATGACCAGGTGGAGATGTGGTGAGGGAACTTTAACAAGGGGCTCTCATCTTGAGAAAAAATGATCTTACTTGAAACCTACAAAGGTAAGCCATAACAAGAGAAATCTCTCACATCAGGGATTATTTGTGTATTATTAAGGTTCTACTGTCTTTCCCCTATACTCCTTAAGAGGAGGTTTGTCCTGAAGCCTTAAAATTCTTTCAACAACCTCCTGCCTTTTTAATTTTACTATTTCCACTCAAGACTCCATATCATGCCAACTCTCATTGTTGAGGATGCCTGCACATTGCTTCCAACAGGTCTCATTAATGCCACTCTTCAGATGGTCAGTGGTCGTTACAAAGTAACGTAAGGCAACATGTTGCCTCCACAATACCCCCAGCGCTGCTAGCTGAGGAGCAAAATCCACAGTACTGCGTCAGCCTCTGGTCCCCTGCACAGCAAAAGACCAAGATGTATATTTTGCCAGTCATCCTGTTGTATGCTAAATAACAGAAGAAATCAATATAAGCCCCTGTTAAAGCAGCTGTGAGAACCACGGGTGATTCTTGAATAATACCACAATGGCCTCAATTCATTCAAAAGGCAACTATTAAAGCAAATCTTCTAGAAATATCACCCAGTACTGATATAAAGGAATCTTAGTCTTAAAAATGAGTAAAGCTGAATCTATTCACACAAATACTGAAGATACTCTGGGTGTTAGTATGAGTTTTCTTTACATTCCTTCCAGTGTATAAGAGTTAACAGGAATGGTGGCATATTCATAGCCCTATGTATATTTTGTACAGACACAATGCACTTTCTTTTATTCCATTTAGCCACCACTGCTGACCTCCATTTGGCTACAGTCTATGCCTGCTTTCATACCTGACCAAATATTATTTCTAAACGTTATAGATTGACAAGGTACACATGAAATAAACAATTCCATTATTTTATTGTTGAAACTCTCCTGTTTCCTAATTCATCATTCGGCTATCCTGAGTGCTTGCTGCATTATGGCTAATTTGACTTTTGAGCTCCTTCGGCCCAGGATCTTGTCTTTCTACAGGTCTTTGAATCACCTTGCAACAATATGTTTTCAAGCTGCATATTATCATTTAAAGTAAACTAACATACCACCACCAGAATGACATTTTGTAAAACGCTTTACTACAACTTTTACTACAACAAACCTCTCAATGAAAAGAACATCCGTTTTCAGATGATATTTGCTTTTGATGAGTCCTAACTATTCAAGTGTTACAAGTTCTAAAACAGTATATGCAAGGCTCAAATTCCTCCTCAATGTCACTTTGTTGCCTTTGGAGGAGTGACGCCAGGCATAAATTTGATTCAAAAATGTTATGACAAGTTTTTACCCATATTAAAAAAAACTGTACAGATCAGTTTGCAGTTTCACCAATAATTGTCAACAAATGTTCACTGGAAAATTATACAGAAAATATGTACAGAAATAAACAAAGGAATATAAATAAGGTCACAAAAATGGTATGGTATGCATGCTATTAGCGCCAAGTTTTCTTTTTTGTTTTGTTTTAATTAATTACAACATACCTCCTTTATTCTGCTGTTGAAGATTTTATCAAGGACTTCCATCTTTTGCTCATTAATAAAAGATGACAAAACAAAGGAAGTAAAGCACATGCATGGAAAATTTAAACTCAAAACCACATTATCCTGTGTGCCTGCAAACTTTACAAGATGTCCAATGAGCTGCTGAGTCGGTAATGCCACGCATGTCACTTGCCTGGCTTAAAAAGGACTGAAGTTGCGTGTGAGTGTTTAAAAGGTCAAATGGAAAGCTTGAGAATTGAAATTCATTTACCGTGTAAATGTGTACTGGTCTGAATCAATAAACCAGATAATCACACGTAGCCTCCTATGCAGACTTTAAATTACACTAGGTTGAAAGGCGCATGATATACTACTACTTGTCTATTTTTTTAATACAGAATTATAAAATGTATATCCACTCAGGCTGGGACTCACACCTCCCAGCTGCTGTGTAGACATACCCTAAGGCTTAGTCTACACAACAAATTTTGTCAGCACAACTGTGTCTAGAAAAAAAAAATCACACCCCTTCTCCGACAAAGTGATGCTGGCAAAAACCCCATGTAAATGCAACTGTGCCAACAGAAAAGTGCTTCTGCCAGCTTAGCTAATGTCATTCAGGGAGATGGGTTATCTAAGCTAGCAGGCAAATGCCTGTCAGGTGCTTCTGAAAATCTCCCTGAAATTCTGTGTCAGTACAGCTATGCCAGTACAGCCCCCTAGTGTGGATGCAGAATAAGTTAAGGGATTTATAAGCATCTTATCAGAGGTGTTTGTTTTGGATCTGTGCCTATTCAGTGAAACAGCCGTGAGTGTGAGATGTGCTTAAAGGTATAATGCCTTTTTTCCAAAGTGCATTTGTGTCATTATATTGTAATGATTTGGATTAAACCTCTTTGCAGTCGTGGTTGTAAATGACGCTCTTAATTTAAGGCAGTTGTAGGGACCCAGCTCCTTTATGTAATCAGGTAGCTGAAACAATAGCAGCCACTACGACATACACACAGGCACATGCCACTGCCTTTAAAAAAAAAGGTACATACGGGTGGCAGGCTTTTGCTGGATATTGTTTATGAAGGTTTGTGTGGCTGTTGTTATGTCCATGCTACACATGTTACAGCAGCGTAGCTACTGTATGTTCTAATCCCATAGTGTTGGCACAGCCTAGAGTGACAGAAGAGGTTTTTTCCATCACTGTAGGAACTCCACCTCACCTAGCAATGGTAGCTGGGTCAATGGAAGCATTCTCTCTTCGACCTAGCTGCATCTACACTGGCAGTTAGGCTGTATTAGCTCAGGGGGTGGATTTTTCCATGTACCTGACTTCTGTTGTTATGTCAACCTAAATTTTAAGTGTAGACAAGGTCTGTGTGAGAAATAACAGGAGAATGTGAGAGAGAAGGTGGAAAGCCAAGGACACAGCCTGGACAAACTCTGGGAGTGTGACCCTGAAAAAAAGCTTAGTGAGAGAGCTTTTGGGGCAGAGTGCTGGTTCAAAGAAGCTTGGAGCAAAGAAACTATCTTTTGTTTCAATTCCTCCTGTGCTCAGGGAAATGGGTTAAAACTGCACAGGTAATTTCCTCTTTCAGAAACTCAACTAAAGCACCACTGCCCAATCACCAAGCAATGTCTTTCTCTTGGACTTTCCTGCTCAGCACACTCTTCTCTTTTATTGCCTTAGTCCCTTGGCATTTCACCTTCAGAAGGGAATCCCTTAGCACAAAACTGCTCATCTAGAGGATGAAAGGTGCACCTGGTTGTTATTTCCCTTTTATACAGCTGTTCTGTAATGCAAAGGAACCTCAAAAAAGGGTTTGATTGTCCATCCGGAGAAAGGAGAGCACTTTTATTCATCTGCTCCATTAATATCTCTCTCAGTATGTATGAGGTCACTTTGCAACTTTCCATAGGAAAAGTTATACTGAGTGCTTATACATTGATGACTCATAACATGTCTGACCTTAGCATCTTTTGCTGTAATAATACAGATATACTTGCACACAGTGAGACACAAGAATAACAGATATACAGTGACTTCTCTTCCAACATAGCTTATCTGACAGACACAGGCATGGGTACAGATTGCACATAATGGTAAATCTCATAGACTATCAGGCCAGAAGGGACCATTATGACTATCTAGTCTGATCTCCTACACATTGCAGGCCACATAACCTCATCCACGCACTCCTGTAACAGACTCCAAACCTTTGGCCCCGTGTTTGCTTGGGAAGCAAAGAAGCACTGCTGGGCCTTGCCCCCATGCAGAAATTGTGCTGTTTTAATAAAACTATTTCATTAATGCAGCAGAAACCTCTGTATGGACACTTTAACATCAAGTTACTACTGATTATATCTACTGAGTTTGCACCTGTGCCTATATGGACACAAACTAAACTGCTATGAACCAGGCTTAAAACAAATGAGTGCTCATACAGGGCTTTGCATTAATTTAGCTGACTGTCTAAAATAACACCTTTCATTAAACTGGTATAAACTGGTGTTTTGCAAAGAGGATGTGAAGGTGCAAAGAGAGTGGGAGGAGATGTAGGATGAGATGAAAGAAAAATTGTGCAGATCAAGACTTGGCTAGAGATTTGAACACAGCTACACAAAAGCAGGGGAGAAGCCAGCTTCAGAATTGGAATTTGGCCAGGATGCCAAGATTTAACAGCTCAGAAGGTATTGTGGAATCCTTAGTGACCACAAGCAGGCAGGCTCTCTGACTTGTCCAGTTGAAAGATTGCTATATTAACTACTACAGAAAGAAATAAAAACAATGTCATGCCAGAGGTGATAAGAAAATGAAGGTTGAAATTTTATTTCAGTAAAGAGAGAGATGGGATAAGAATGGTCTAGTTCCAGAGGAGAAAAGATTTAGAAAACAAATATTTATATTCTTGAATAATGCAAAAATAACGTGTAGACAATATATAGTTTTGTTGTTGCTTTGTTCAGTAATATACATATCTGTTTACTGTTTACACAGTAAGGGAAGCAAACTGGCAGAGACCTGCAGAGGTAGCAGAGGGAAGAAACTGCTCTATTTCATGCTCCCCACTGCTAGAGGAGACACAAAAACAAAACAAACAAAGAAATCCTCCTCCTCACACACACACACGCACAGCCAACTGGTGAAAACACCACTTCTCTGTCGTGGGCTAACATGTTGTTCCCCAGATCTGATTGCATGTTGTGTAGCAACTTACTGTCGCTGTATGTCACAGCTTTTTTCATGCTTGTATTTTGCTTTGAATCTCTTCATCATGCAAGGAGCAGCTCTTCCCAATACAAGATAGTTATGTTGGGAAGTTGTTATCCTAACTGCTAGTTGGTATAATGGCTAGAGAAAAATGTACAAGTTTTCGTGACTGCTGTGCAATATATCCGGTTAGACAGAGTTCTGTGGTTCATTGCATTGTGCCATTACAAACCTGGCTGGTGAGGTGCAGTAGAGTATATGACACAATGCAAAGTAATACTCTGTTTTCAATGTTACATTATATCCATCCAAAATATTCACTAGATCAATTGTAGTTCAAGTAATCTCTAAAAGATTGGTTAATATTTATACACGATAGTTCAAATCCAAGGATAATTAAATAATGAGGATTCTCCTTGTGGATGTTTAGCTGTCAAGTCAATCTCAACATTGCCAAAATAGAGCTCTTAATCTCCTTTCCCCTACTTAATTTCTCATTTGTGTGGACAATGCCAACATATTGCCAGACGCTCAGACTTAAATTAGGTGTCCTGTTCAACTTGAACCTCTCTGTAGTCTTCACATCCAGGCTGAGTCTAAATCGTGCCAATTTTTTTTTCTGCACAACATTTGTAAAATAAGAGAGGCTTTATCTGTCTACAAAACTAAAGCTGTCATCCTGAGTCTCATCTCAATGACTGCAACATTTCCTCTGGCCCTACCAAAAGCTATCCTGCCCCACTTATATCCATTCAGAATGCTGTTGCAAAGATCATTCTTCTAGGCCATCCCTTTGACCATGACAGCCCTCCCTTTGCATCCCTCCACTGGCTCTCCATTCTCTTTTGCATGAAATATAAGCTACTTCTCTTCACTTTACAGGTCCTTCATGACCTATACTCCCCCCACCTATCATCTCTCCTTCACAATCAAGAAGTAGACTTCTGCCTCCACTTGACCAATGAATGGTGCCAGCCTCTATAGCCAACTTGTTAAATTTGTAAACAAGACCTTTGTGCTTCCTCCGTGCTTGACCCTCAAGTTTGGGAGGTGCTCCTCATAAACATCTACAAAGCTACCTCCTTATCCCCATTCAAAACTTCAGCACTCTCCTTTTCGTTCATGCCTACAAAATAACTTGACAACTATTAGGCTACTGGTGTGCCAGAACTAGAACCTGTCACGCTGATCAATATTGTTTCCTTAACTCCCCTGTCTGTCTAGATGCAAATGTTGTCTATTCTCTTGTATTTGGATGCTAAGGACTTTGGGGCAGAAGATCATCTTTTGGTTCAGTTTTTGTACAGCACTTCATCCTGGTCCATGACTAGGGCTCCTCAGTGCTGTGGCAATACTAGAATAAATAAATCTCTCTCTCTAGAAATACAATAAATATTATAACTTAGTTAGTGTGGAGAAAGTTGTCAGTTTTTTTTAAAGAGACCACTACGGTGAACAAACCAAGTGTGTCAGTGGAAACTGCTGAAATCATAACTAGTATGAAAAGATTTCATGTTTTGTCATAGCTTATGCGAAAGTTCAAAGTGGCTCCTATTTTCTTGCTGCCAGTACTGTTACAAGTGTCCTAGAAATTATTTTCCATTAAACAGATAGATTCAGTTTCAATCACTGCTTTCACTGTTTCAAAAACATTTTTTTTTTTAGCAGCTCCACAGAGGGCCAACTACTCCACACTACTCATAAGGCCCCCTCCTCCCTTTGATTAGTATGCCTCCTTTGGCCACATTACTCTTTGCCTGCTTATGGATCCTGTGATGAAGTGGCCTTGAAGAGACTGTTTGGGATTGGGAATGGGTTTGATTTTCCTTTTGAGTTTTAGTTCTTTAGGCTATTCTGCCTTTTCCTGTTTTGTGTGGTAGGAATATGTGAGTGAACTCGATATGGAATGGACACCAGTGAATTATTCTTTTCTTTTTGGCACCTTGGAGAGTGACAGATTTATTTGGGCATAAGCTTTAGTGGGCTAAAATCCACTTCATCAGATGTATAGAGTGAAAAATACAGTAAGCAGTGTATATATATATATATACAGCACATGAAAAGATGGGAGTTACCTTTCCAAGTGGGGGGTCAGTGCTAACAAGGACAATTTAATTAAGGTGGAAGTGGCCTATTCTCAACAGTTGACAAGAGAGGGTGAATATCAAGAGAGGGAAAATTATTTTCCATCCATTTCCAGCCTTTGTTCAGGCCTAACTGATGATGTCCAGTTTGCAAATTAATTCCAGTTCTGCAGTTTCCCGTTGACATCTGTACTTCAAAAACAGAAGTATAGTTGTAAGTGTGTGTGAATATATGTGTAATATGCCTAAATTTATTTGGGCATATATATTTTTATATGTATGGCCAAATAAATTTGTTAGTCTCTAAGGTGCCACAAGGACTCCTCATTGTTTTTGCTGATACAGTCTAACATGGCTCTTGCCATGAAATCTGAAATCTTTTCTTTTTGTTTAATCACTATAGTGTGTTCTTGCTTTCTGTCCTTCCTAGGAAAAGGACAAACAGGTAAACACGTATCCTTGTGTAAAAGTCAGAGTTGGTGGCTGCCAGGCTCGTAATGAGAGGAAGAACCAGATCAGTTAAACCTTGCTGGAGGCACAGGTGCAGCAGGTTAGCAAATAGGAACCAGATGCACCGAAGCAGAGCAAAAGCCAGAAACTTCAATAGAGAAGTCAGGACAGCTAGGAAAGTTGTTTTTCAGAATTGACTGGGAGTCTGATACCATTTTGAGCCAAGTGTCATATGCCATCCTTATATCCTTTGTTTTGATTTTTGGTTCTTTTCTCTGTAGTGGAGAGGACTAATAAATTCTATTTTTACGCTGATTATTTTGGAGCATCATTTTCTTGAAAAGCTGACCAGGCCACTTGGTGTCTGAGGCAGCCCTCAAAAAGCCATAAGATACCAACCTTGCAGTGTTTATGCATAAGCACTTCTGCAATCTCTGGGGTGTGATGTTCCAATGGCTCCCTACCCTCCTATAACTATAGCCTTTCTACTCCTCTTCCTCCTCCCTTGCACATTAGGGGGCTTTTTAGAGGAGATAAGAGGGGCCTATATGCTCTCTGGCAATGTCTTCAGTTACCTTCCCAGATCAGAGTATGTACTTGAAATGTAAATGGCAAATATACCTTGCAAAACATTGCAAACCTCCAGCATTCAGATATCATGAGCCAGGCACCAAATCTTGGTTTAAAAAAATAAATCTGAGCCTCTAGAGTGCATGCCATATTTTAAAGCGGGCCTCCACAACTATGAGGGCTGCTGCTTCTTTTCTTTTCTTTTTTTGAAAACATATATAACACTGGTCTACAATTTTTTAGAGGTCGTCTGCTTCAGAGATAAAATGTGATATTTATTATGTAATTTGATGTGCTGATTTCAAAGATAACAATTAAAACAACTGATTGGCTACTGTTTCTAAGATATTTAAGTTTTTACATTTTATGTCTATGTATATTGTGTAGATAGTAGAGTTTTAATCATAAATTGTAAACCTAGGTCTTTTCATGTGTTATGGTTGCTTTACATGATAATATTTCACCTGTCCTGTTTATGTAACACTTTAAAAATCAGCAAAAGGGTGTTATAAATAAAATGTATTATGAAACAAAAGGCAAAAAACTATTATGTACATAGTTTAGTCCTATTCAGTGTCTACTTAGCGCTTCTTGGCTTGTCTCTTGTATTCATTAAATGGAGCATCTCTTGTCACTGTCCAGCAATAGTCTGCAAGCATTGATGGGTTCCATTTGCCCTGATAGCGTTTCTCCATTGTTGCAATGTCCTGGTGAAATCGCTCGCCGTGCTCGTCGCTCACTGCTCCGCAGTTCGGTGGAAAAAAATCTAGATGAGAGTGCAAAAAATGTATCTTTAGTGTTGCAACCAAGGCTTTTGTACGCCTTGAGGAGGTTTTCCACCAACAACCTGTAGTTGTCTGCCTTGTTGTTTCCGAGAAAATGTATTGCCACTGACTGGAAGGCTTTCCATGCCGTCTTTTCCTTGCCACGCAGTGCGTGGTCAAATGCATCATCTCAAAGAAGATCATGAATCTGAGGACCAACAAAGACACCTTCCTTTATCTTAGCTTCACTTAACCTTGGAAATTTTCCACAGAGGTACTTGAAAGCTGCTTGTGTTTTGTCAATGGCCTTGTCAAAGTTCTTCATCAGACCCAGCTTGATGTGTAAGGGTGGTAACAAAATCTTCCTTGATTCAACAAGTGGTGGATGCTGAACACTTTTCCTCCCAGGCTCCAACGACTGTCAGAGTGGCCAATCTTTCTTGATGTAGTGGGAATCTCTTGCACGACTATCCCATTCGCAGAGAAAACAGCAGTACTTTGTGTATCCAGTCTGCAGACCAAGCAAGAGAGCAACAACCTTCAAATCGCCACAAAGCTGCCACTGATGTTGGTCATTAGTTTATGCACCTCAAAAGTTGTTTCATGTTGTCATAGGTTTCCTTCATATGGACTGCATGACCAACTGGAATTGATAGCAAAACATTGCCATTATGTAGCAAAACAACTTTAAGACTCGTCTTCGATGAATCAATGAAGAGTCTCCACTCATCTGGATCGTGAACGATGTTGAGGGCTGCCATCACACCATCGATGTTGTTGCAGGCTACAAGTTCATTTTCCATGAAGAAGAATGGGACAAGATCCTTTTGACGGTCATGGAACATGGAAACCCTAACATCACCTGCCAGGAGATTCCACTGCTGTAGTCTGGAGCCCAACAGCTCTGCCTTACTCTTGGGTAGTTCCAAATCCCCGACAAGGTCATTCAGCTTGTGTTATGAGGTGTGGTTCAGAGGAGGAAGATGGGAGAAAATGTGGGTCCTGTGACATTGATGTTTCAGGACCAGAAGTTTCATCCTCTTCCTCTTTGTCGTCTGACTCAAGTGAGAATGATTCTGGTGCATCAGGAACCGGCAGTCCTTCTTCGTGGGGTATTGGGTGTATAGCTGATGGAATGTTTGGATAATGCACAGTCCACTTTTTCTTCTTTGACACACCTTTCCCAACTGGAGGCACCATGCAGAATTAACGATTGCTGGTATGATCTGTTGGCTCTCTTCAAATCATTGGCACTGCAAAAGACATAGATTTCCTTTTCCTGTTCAATCACTGGTGAAGATTTGTTGCACAAGTGTTGCAGCATATGCGTGGGGCCTACCTCTTGTCCTGATCTCCAGTTTTGCAGCCAAAATAAAGGTGATAGGCTTTCTTAACCATAGTGGTTATACTGCGCTTTTGTGATGCAAAAGTCACTTCACCACAAACATAGCAGAAGTTATCTGCACGGTGCACACAAGTACGAGGCATGTCTGCTCACTTTGGCTAAACAGAAATGTGTCCCTTTGCAAAATCAAACACTGATAAATAAGAGAGCACGACACTATATGATTTCTAGAGCTGATATAGGGCAATTTGTTCAGCAGAGTGATGTAAGCTTTGTTATGATTGCATCATCCATGACTTCTAGGAATAACATGATGCAATTCATATCATGTATGATGCAATACCAGCTTCAGATTGCATCATTCATTGTTTTGCTTAAAAAGCAAGTACTGTCCAAACCCAGTCATAGGTTTATTCATAGATCCAGTCAAAGATGTATTTTAGTCATTTCTGGTTTAAATTGAGATCCCTTCCCTTTATAACTCACTTATCCTCCGCCATTCCCATGTCAAGGGTCGTATATACTGATCCAATAGCATATCTTGAAAACTAGAGCCAATCAACAATTTTAAGCATCATTTTCGTTCTCAGTGACCCAGAATTAGTAAAGTTTGACTACATTTATTTCAGAAGCATTTTGGCTGTAGAGCAGTGTAATGAATGTAGAGATTATCATGCAATTTCTTGATTTCAGGACCTCGGGCTTTAAGAAACACACTAAAAATCATCTCACACAATAAAATTGTGAATTGGTAATACTGTGCTGTATCTTCCAGTATCAAACTTCTTCAAAACCGCCGTGTTAGATCATAGTTTTAGCGGTTTGAATATTAGTTGTTGAATTCATTACTTGATGAATTTACTTACCCACCTCCCCTTTTTAAAATTTAATTCAATTAATCAATTTGACCATCTCTCATTATATACCAGGTATTCAGGACATTGGGTTATTTTTTTCCCCATTGTACATAATATGAGCTTATAATGAAGGGCGCTTTCAAGTCTGGAATATCTATAGTCAAATCTACTCAAGCAATTTTTAAAAACTAATACCTCATTGAAACTTTAGAAATAAGCTTTATTTAGATAAATGCATAATTACAGCTCCCACTGTCTGTACTTAAAAAGGGTATCTGCAGGAAAAAAGTAAATCTGTTCCTTTAGAATCGGTTTAGTCGTGCAGATTATTCCTCTTTTGAAGTCCTAAATTTGTCATAATCCTTCCCAGAACAACAAATTGCGATGTCAAAAATAGTGGATGTGTGTGGGGAGGGGAGTGAGTCTCATCTCATTTAGGCCCAGATCCTGTAAAGTTTAATGTATGTGTTTAACTTTATGTGATGTGAGTAAACTCATTAATTTCACCAATATCTTTTATTGGACTAGCTTCTGATGATGAGAGAAACAAGCTTTCAAACTATACTAAGCTTTTTTCTTCAGGTCTGGGGTCCTGCACCACAAGAAGGGTTGTGTGTAGCTCAAAAGCTTTTCTCTTTCACCAACAAAAGTTGGTCCAGTAACAGATACTGCCTCACCCACTTTCTCTCATGTACTACAGGAACTCCTTACTTAATGTTATAGATATGTTCCTGAAAAATGCGACTTAAAGTGAAACAATGTTAAACTAATCCAATTTCGCCATAAGAATTAATGTGTATGGGAGAGGTTAGGTTCCAGGGAAATTTTTCCATCAGACAAAAGACTATATTATATATATACACCCACATAGTATAAGTTTTAAACAAACAGTTTAATACTGTACACAGTGATGATGATTGTTGAGGTGGAGGAGTCAAAGGGTGGGATATTTCCCAGGGAATGCCTTACTGCTAAATGATGAACTAGCAATTGGCTGAGCTCTCAAGGGTTAACTCTCACACTCTACAAGGCAGTAGGAAAGGAGGGAGGGCAGACAGACACACACACCGTACATGTGTGAGAGAAAGAGTTTCTCCTTTAAGTTTGCCAGTTCTTAAGTACACTGCCTTGTAATTAGATCAGCGTTATTGGATCAGCATGCAGAGACCAGCTCCTGCCAGCCAGCTCCCTCAATCATGTGTCCCCCATGCTCTATGGAAGATGGGGTAAGTGGGGTGCAGGAGCAGGTGGGAGAGGGACACCTTGACGTTATCCACTCTTATCCTCCTTCCCCCCCACATCCCGCACTGCAAGCAGGAATCTCGGGGAGCAGCTCAAAGGCAGAAGGCAAGAGCAGCACATGGCAGTAGGGGAAGGGACAGTTGAACTGCCAGCAATTGATAGCCTGCCGGGCAGCTGCTGCACAGGGAACTTAGGGGAGCAGGGAGCTGATAGGGGGCTGCTAGTTCCAACCACCCACCAGTTAGCTGCAATGGGCTGCTCTTCCCTCAAGCAGTGGACAAAGCAAGCAGCTGCCAAACTACATTAGAAGGAAGCATTGCACAACTTTAAACGAGCCTGTTACCTAATTGATAAGCAATGTAACAGCGAAACAATGTTAGCCAGGACAACTTTAAGTGAGGAGTTCCTGTATGTTTATAATGTTAAGAACGATAGACCATGAAGCTATGACAATCAGGCCCCAGATCCAAGTATTAGTTGTAGCACGTGTAACTCTCATCTTCGAATATCTGTCTTTAAAAAGTGTTCCTCAGACCTCTCTTGGCTGCTGTTCAGTTTAATAAAGGTGCACGTGCTGGACTCCATCTGCAATGTTAGAACCCCTACCCTTGTGGGATGTACACTAGGAGTCTAGAACAGCTTGGATCTGGAAGATGGAAGCAGTATGCTCTTATAAGTGGAAAGGTGCATAGACCTGGGCTGAAATATAGTTTTATGTTAATCTTACTTCTTCAATCATTTTCTGAAAGAAGCCCACGTACCCTGGTGGCAGGACTTCTGTGTGTAAATGAAATCACCCTTTAGGAAGCTTTGAAGTGCAGTGCCACTCTGAATGGTGATTAAAAGTGGCATCATGAGGCTCCGTGTTTATGTCTCAATATGTGTATATGTGTGTTCAGTTTGCAAGATAAAAATAATTTTCCCCCACTTTAGTGTTAGCTCTCTAAACTAAACCTCAGATCTGCCAGGCAAATTGGGTGCTTTCCTTCGCTTGCCTCATTGCTGCAAAGGTTCTGCAGTCCTTGTTAAGCCCCCAGAGACTCTCCCATCCCTTTGCCTTCAATGGATTGCACAGATGTAACTGACTGAAACTAGTAAACAATTCTATTGCTGCATTTTTTTAAAAAAGGAATAGTATGTAGCTGACATAATCAGGTATGTTGGCTCTGCAAGACTAACAGAATAAAAAGTAGTAAGCACTTACTTTATCACCAAAGTCAGCAAGTGTAACTGCTTACACACGAAGGGCCTAGTTCTTCTTTAATTCCCTTTAATTTACACTGATGTAGCTCCATTGACTGACTGAAAGGAAAGGTCAGATAGAACTGCAATCTGTAATATGGCAATCTTCCTTTTAAGAGGACAGACTGCTGCTCCAGTGACTGCAGTGGAGTAACTCCTTATTTACACCAGTATGAGCAGAATCAGGCCCACAGTACAGATCTGCTAGTGCCATTTTTATGTTCTCCCTTTACAAAGTAGATGCATACCCTACCAGGTACAACCAACAATTCTTGAACCATCTGGCACGTTTTTTTCTCCATCTTTGCTTCAAGCAAATTTAATATGTGGTCATTATCAGGAAACTTCTATTTTCTTCTAACTTCTATAATATTTAGAGTTTTCAGTTGTGCCTCTTACCCTACATTCTCTCAATGTAGAGGGAGAACCTCAATTTAAAAGTATGGATAGTTTGAAAGGTTGATGGTCACTGTTGCTTTCCTCTCCCCTCCCCCACCCCCCAAAAACATACATCTTTAATTTATTCTCTAAATTAGATATGACACATTACTTCTTACTGTGGCTTTGTCTACAAACATTTGCAAATTTTCACTTATAACCTGGCAGTGATGGACACCACTCCATTTTCCATTCCTGCTTGTAAGATGTAATGAACTTCCTAGCTATTAGCCCTAGAACATGTGAAAAGCCACAAGATCAGAAAATGTGAAAACTTGTCTGTTGGTGTTCACAGTGTAACACTGTAAGTGAGCTAATTCCTCAGTATGTGAATCAGACCAACCCCCAATACGTGTTTTAAAGTCTTTATCAGCTTCTTTGTTTTGTTCTTAATTTTAACACAAATAAAGGAATAAACTAATCTTGCTAGCAGGAGATACCCTATTTGTTTGGAGAAACAAAAACATGATATTTTTGTATTTAAAAAATCTTTTATTCCTTTCATCATAGTCATTTCTGCAGAAACACAGTCAGAAATTTCTGTGTAGGAGTATGGATTTCTGGTAATAGGCCACCTACACAAATTCACTGCAGGAAATAGGAAGCCTATAAAGCTTCACTCACTAAGGACCCAATTTTGCAAAATACTAAGTACCCTCTACACCCACTTAAGTCAATGAGAATAGAAGGTACTGAGCCTTTAGCAGTAGGTGATCAGGATTGGACCACCCGATATCTTGACTTGATGAGTCGCAGAGCTGCATATATTTGTGTTTCTCGATACAATTCCAAATATCCACACAAACTCTCCCCACTGTGCCAGAATAAACAGGATTCCTGTATAATACATCTATAAAAGCTGTTTTGGTATTAGAAGGAATAATTTGTACTTAATTGTTTCATTTTTCCCCTAGAAGTTGTTTCATTTCTGGGGAAGTTTCAATTAATAACTAGATAGGAAAAGATTTCTCAATTCATATTTTCTCTTCACATTTTAATTTTAAAAACAGACTATACTATCAGAAAATCTTATTTGTAAATAGTACCCAAGAGAGCACTTTGTCTTTGCAGCAATCCAGGGCAACATATATAAAGATGAAGATTTAATAAAGAATATTTACCCTCTACAAACCATTTTAACAGAACAGTTTTGTTCAAAACTGTCAGCAGTTATAATAAATGCTCTGCTTAGTGGTTGTATGAAGGCAGAAGAGAAAAAGTTACCACTGAAGCATGTACTGAACTGAAAGATTTGACTACCATTTTTCTGTTAAAGCACTGCACACATCCAGAAAATATTGTCAGTTGCAGACTATATCTTATCTGCTTTGGTTTCAAATACAGTTTTATTTTAAAAATGTATGTTAATCAAAACTAAAATGTACCCAAGGTTAAAGGAACACTGTCAATTGGAAAAATCTCACTTCTGAATATTGTATCTACAATTGTTGTATCTACAATAATACCTTAGATTCCTGTAACAGAGAAGTTATTGGACTAAAGCCTTTCAGTTTGTTTACTTTGTTAATTTATGCACAGAATTTTGTGCATAGTCTGCTTCTGTTTCTTTGAATAGCTAGTTAACAATGAAGAAACTCGCTAACTGAACAGAGCCTTACAAATGTCAACTGGTGAGGAGAAAAGCACTTAATTTTTTCAAGGAAATTTAAATTGATTTAATGATAAATTATATATGCTATTCAATCAGGGTCCTATCAGAAACTCGGTTTCTTATCAGTTGGTTTAAAAATAGATTTGACAGCGTTCCTTTTAAAATGAAGGTAATTGTCCTTTGCATTTCATTCTTTGGAATTGTCTATACATGGGTTTTGTACTGATTTAGTTAAACAGAAAAATAGATGCAATTAAATCTGTGCAATCCTCTTACAAAAACAAACTATACTGCTCTTCACACCTTTAGACTGGTATAACTGCATCCACATTACCGGGTTACACCAATTTAGTTCAATTAGTATAAAAACTATAAGTAGATAACACTTGGTGTAGATGAAATTACTATAAGTTGGGTGCACGAGTTTTTGAAAGACCGTACTCAAAGAGTAGTTATCAATTGTTCACTGCTAAACTCAGAGGGTGTATCTCACGGGGTCCTTCAGGGTCAGCTCTGGTTCTGGTACTATTTAATATTTTCATTAGTGACTTGGATAGTGAAGTGGAAAATATGCTTGAAAATTTGTAAGTGACAAAGAGAGAGTATTGCCAGCATTTAGGAGGGGATCAGATTCAAAATGACCTTGACACATTAGACTTAAGCTAAAATCATCAGGATGAAATTCAATAAAGACAAATGCAAAGCATTACACTTAGAAGGGAAAAATCAAATGCACAACTACAAAATGGGGAAGAACTAGCAAGGGGGTGGTACTGCTTAAAAGAATTTGGGAGTTGAATGACAAATTAATACAGTTGAGACAGAGGCTAATATCATGCTGAGGCATATTAACAGGAATGTCATATGTAAGGTACAGGAGACAATTGTCCTGCTCTACTGGGCACTGGTGAGGCCTCAGCTGGAGTACTGTGTCCAGTTCTGAATGCCACACTTGAGGAAAAATGGGGACAAACTGGAGAGAGTCCAGGAGCAACACAAATGATGCAAGGTCTAGAAAAGCTGACTATGAGGCAAGGTTAAAAATGGGGGATGTTTAGTCTTGTGAAAAGATTGAAAGGGAACCAGATAACAGTATTCAAATATGTTAAGGGATGTTCTAAAGAAGACAGTGATCACTTGTTCATGTCCACTGAAGGTAGGCCAACAAATAATTGGGCTTACTCAGCAGCAAGGGAGATTTAGGTTAAATATGAGGGAACAAGTTCTAACGATAAAGGTAGTTAAGTTCCGAAATAGGCTTCCAAGGTAGGTTGTAGAATCCCCATCATTAGAAGTTTCTAAGAACAGATTGGATAAATACTTGTCAGTGATTGTCTCCTGCCTAAATGCAAGGAGCTGGACCTGAAGACTTCTTGAGGTCCCTTCCAGCTCTACATTTCTGTGATTCTATGACTTTCATATTAATCTTCCCTCAAAGGGGATGTTCTGTGTGCAAATAAAACTGTCTTTTCAAAAGACACCATCAGGTGGTCTAGGCCGAGCACTTTAGGCTTAGTTTGCACACAGAAAAAATCAGTTTAAAAAAAACTTAACAGAATGGTTCTGACAAAATGTTTTTTTGAAGTCAGTGAAAACTTTGTTTGGATTGAAACATCCCAATGCAGTGTTTACAAGTCAGCTTTATTAGATTTTTACTGGTTGTTTTGCCTTTGTTTAAATAACCATGATGATTAGTTCTTGCATAGCACTTTTCAGAGAGGAGATCATTATCCTCAAGTTACGGATGAGGCAGTCAGGGCAACGAGAGGTGAAGAGGAAAGCATAGTGGAACAGGTCTATATTAAAGACTAAACATCTAGACATTTTACTGGTAGTTAGGCCAATAAAGGGAAGATTTCACTTTCTCCAGTATTAATTGACCAAGCACCTGACCACCGTACCCCGTCAGAAGCTCTGATGTAAGATAATCAGGGGCATTCCTTTATCAAAGCATGTTTTGTTTACCAAGGAAGCCTATATTCTTATCTAAAGTTATACAAAATCAGGATTTATTTTATTAACAGCACATGCTTCTTGTGTTTCAGAGCTGTGCAATGGGGATCTCTGCACAGGAAGAATCACTTAATCTATAGAGCTACTACATGCTTGCTATTCTATCCCTGAGGCTGTAGGATCTCCCCAGTCTCTTGAGCATCCACTCTGTGCAGACAATTGTTAGAAAACCTGTGAAACAGTGCATCCGCCAGTCCCTTCCCTGATGTGATTATCATAGCAATAAATCCACCCTACACCAAGCTAAATTAATAAAAGTATAGCCTCGATATTTCACATCTATACTTCTGAGGTTTTGCAAATGTACATGTCACTTGGATAATCAGGTGTTTCCTCGATTTTCATGTGCAAATAGCTTGTATGCACAAATCAGGAAAAAAGTAGTAAATGCATGTGCAACTATTAAATTTGTGCCTAGAATTTCACACATTTACAGGTGGCTTTTGAAAATTTGATCCCTGAAGTCTTAACTCACCAGTAACAACCTTGTTATATTTTCTCCTGAGTACTTAATTCAGATGAGCAACACAAGTGACTTGAACATTTACAGGTTCAGTACTTAGTGAGTAGCTAACTACTGATTTAATGTTCTCAACTGGAGATCCATAAGAAATTTTTAATCTCTTTATCTGATCTCTTATTTCATACCTCAACCAAGGAAGCTACTTTTTCAAGCTAATTCATTTTAACCTACTTTCACTAGTCATTAAAAGCCATTGGGAAGGGAAAGTAGCATCACTCATCTTTAAGCATAGTAACCTGGATGCCCTCTAGTGAGACTGTCAAGTTTTATTTTCTATCAATTCTTTATTCTCTTACAGAAATAAATGGGAGGGGTCGTACATCACTCCATTAATGAGAAAACCTGGGAACAAGTCTGACAACTGATCTTGTTGTGGAAACCACAGTGAATTCAGAGTTTGGTGGAGAAATGAGTGAACAGAGGTAAAGTAATTGTCTTCTGTTCATAGTAAGCCCATGTGTTTACTTCTGATAGATGACCTCCAATTATCTCTGCTATCCAGTATACAGTAAGTATCTTTCTGTCTTTACTATCGGCTACACCATAAGCATTTATAAAACTGAAGTTGTCCTCCAGTTGCCTACCATTATTGCCTGACCTTAAAGCTATTCGCTAAGCAGGAAGGTGAAGCTTAGGGGGCAGGCAGCTCAACAACTTTTTATTGTGGAATATCCTCCTAATGGTTAAGTCAGAGTTTACCTTTTTGCACAGAATGGATAGTAGGTTTGGTTGCTGATGCCAGAAGGCATCATAGATGCCTGCTGATTAATTTATACAGGAATATGTTTGTGAGTATTTGTTATGTCCTCAACTACTTGCTTCCATGTTTTTTAAGTATATGAGTTTTATAAACATGAGAGGCAACTATGGCTTGTTTTTTGTTAATGCCCTTTATTAGCTTTTGAAACTGTTTATGAAATTTCTCAGGTTTATATTTTTACATCTTTTGTGTGTGTAATTTTTGAAAGGGTTATTTAATTAAATTAAATACATAATAGTTTCGTGACTTCTCCATATTCAGTTGAGTGAGAAGAATTGCCCATGTTGCTAGCTGGAAACCAAAGTCAGCATTCCCCTGTTAGCTTTAAAATTGGTCTTTTGTAAGGGGGTGTGGGGGAGAATGTCAGCAAAAACGCACTGTCTATGAGCAATACATCATTCCAGTATGTTTGCAAAGATCAAGAACAGCAGTAGTTGATTAGATGATTGTATATTAATAATATATTATCCCACCATCTTTGCTTTAATCACAGAACAATTTCATGCAAGACAGGGATTGAAGAAAATATATTTGACCAGTTTTTTTTCCATTTTTCCATCAGTTTCAGTGATGGAGAATTGTGTCTAATTATCAGATGGCAGCAGTTTCTTAAACATGTTACTATTCTGCCCTTGAATCCTGCTGGTTGCATGAGCCAATGTCAAAATCTACCTATTGACATTTCCTGTGCATAAATTAAACAGGGAGGCTGCCTGGCAGTAGCCAGTAGATTGTACTCATGTTTCAAATATTATTATGTAATGTGGTTTCACTGGGAAGATTGAGGGATAGAGTTAGTTTAGAAAAAAATTAAATATTTTAATCGCAAGTGTCAATTTATTCCAAGTTTTAAGATCAAATTCTAGTCATTAATATTACTCTGTTCTAAAAATTTGAACCCTGAGAGTTTTCTTTTTTCTGCCTACTCCCACCTGCTTTTAGAATGGCAAAGATGACTAAAATTAGCCCACAATTACTCCCACAATTCTAAGAGCACAGAGCCCTGCCTAGCTGACCTAGAGCAATGGCTACTAAAGAACCTCATGAGCTTTTGAGGCTATGAATAAGTCAGTAGAAGACAACATGCTCAAACAGTTATATACGGCTTGATTCTCCACTCCATTCATCTTCTGTAGGCATAGCCAACTGAAATATAACAACAAAAAGGGTGTCAAACACCATGTGTTGAGAATGCAAGCCTTTTACACCCACTTTGTACAAAGGTAGATAACGACAGAAGATGCAGGCCAATAAAGAATCAAGTCGATAGTGCTTACTTCTGCTCCTACTACAGCTGATCACAAAACTCTCAATGACACCAGTTGGAGCCTGATTAGATTCAAGAGTGCCCAAAACAATCTTAATCACCGTGCCTAAAGCGCTATCTAATATTATTAATCCCTTTTCTCTAAATACAGATGATGCAGAACTTGATAAGGAGATTTAACCACCTAGAATGTCTGAGGGAATAGTAACCCATTTTACATTTTCCAAGTTAGAGGGAGATAATTAGGCAAAAGTCAATTTCAAAGCAAGCTAAACTTTAAATGGCTTGAAACTTACTTTGTACAAAGTTGTCTCTCCCCTTCCCCTAAAGATAGGCTAGCAATTTTTCTGTGAGAAATCAGTGTTCAAAACTAAAACAGCTGGAAGCTATTTGTAATCTAAAGTATGAAGCGGCTGTTGCTTCTCAGAATTTCATTCAAATCATACAGAAATGTAAGTTATAAAATTCTTGAAGAAGAACTCCATAATACATTGAAAGTATTTCAGGCAGAACTGTAAATAATTATATAATAATAAGAGAAATAATATTGAAACATTGAAACTATTTCAGGCAGAACTATAAATAATAATAATAAGATAAATAATATTATTATTATTTATAGTTCTGCCTGAAATACTTCCAATGTATTATGGAGTTCTTCTTCAAGAATTTTATAACTTACATTTCTGTATGATTTGAATGAAATTCTGGCCCCACCAAAGTCAATGCCAAAACTCCCATTGACTTCAGTGGGATCAGGTTTTCACTACAATACTACATAGAGTCATTTGCTGCTATAGATGCTGAAGGATTAGTCATGTTCAGATAACATAGTTGACCATGAGTGTAGAATGTCCCTGCATTTGTACTTCAGTGAAAGAACATAACTCTTGTTCTATTAGTTGCCAACCTATCGTGGAGAGCTTTAAATTAGTTTCAAAGCGGAGAAGTGACCTTAACCAAGGGTTAGATGTTGAGGGTAGGGGAAGACAAGGAAAATTACACCAGAGTCAAAGAAGTAAGAAGAGGAAAATCATGGAGGAATCCGCTCAACATCTTTGATGTCTATACACAAATGCAAGGAATATGGGGAATAAACAGGAAGGACAGGACATAAGCTAAATCAGTGGTTCTCAAACTGGGGGTTGCGGGGCGATTCCAGGGGGGTCGCGAGCTCCCGTTGCATTTGGCAGCATTTCGGTGGATGCTCTGAATGCGGGAATGTGTCCGTTGAAAAGCTGCCAAGTGGAACTCTTCTGTTTTCGGGGCATTTTGGGGGACACACAGAGAAATGCAGAGTGTCCACAGAAATGCTGCCGAAACCAGAAGAGTTCAATTTGGCGGCTTTTCAATGGACATACCCTGGGGGTGCAGCGGACGCGGAACAGCAAAAAGGGATCTCAAACCAAAGAAATTTGAGAACCCCTGAGCTAAATTATGACTTAATTGGCATTACAGAATTACTCCTGGGGGAATTTTGCACCATTGCACATGTATAGAATTAAAGTCCCTCTCAGATTTCTTTGCTTCCCCACAGAAAAATGAATTTCTGACAGGGAAGCAAACGGAAGCTGCAAGAGCAGTCACGCACCACTCCCTAGCAGCGCAAGCACATTGTTTCAGGCACCCAGAGAAACCAGCAGAGAGGTAAATCACTGTGGGACTGGGAAAACCCCAGCTAGTAGCTCCTACCTTAAGCCAGGATCTGCTGCTGGTCCCAGCTGGACTGGAGGATGTGGGGCTTCCTCCTCCCCTGCAAAGAGTTGCTGGGGCTGTGTTAGACCAACCCCAGAAACCTCCCTGAGCTGCAGAAAGCTCAGCATCCTCCCCTGTTTCCTGCCCCTGGTGCTCCTCAGCTGTGTGAGAGTGGGACACTGTTCAGGGAGCTCCTTCCCCGCATCCACCCAACCCCCATGCATCCAGACCTTCCATACCAGATACCCCTGCCAAGCTTCACCTGGTACATCCAGAACCCCCTCAACCCACTGAACCTCAACCATTGCATCTGGAGCTCCCCTGCATCCAGCCCTCCTGCCTCTGGCCCCCTACCCTTGCACTCAGATCACCCCCTACTGAGCTCCCTGCACTCAAACCCCATACTGATGGCCCACCCACTGCACCACCCTGAGCCCCCACATCTAGACCCTCATGCCACTGACCCCCAACTAGCTGCACCTAGACTCCTCCACTGAGCCCCAATCACCTTTACCTGGAAGTCCCCGTAGAGTCCCTTTGCCCCTGCACCTGATACCCCTCCAATGAGCTTCTTTGCAGCCAGATCCCCACACACACCTAACACCCCTTCCCCCCTCCCCCGCACTGAGCTGCCCTCACCCTGATTATCCCACATAGAATCCTCTCACTCCACACCTAGATCTCCCCACACTGAGCCCCTCCACACAGGGATCCTGCCTGCCCCACACCTGGTGGCCTGGCACAGAGGGGCAGGCACAGGCCTTGTGCTTCATCAGGGTCAGGTGCAGCTTCACTGCTGAGTCCATGTCTTGGGACCAGGGGGAGGGACGCTGCAGAGTCATCTCCCACCTTCATGCAGCCACTGGTCTATGCTCCGCACTGGCATTGTGGAGCCCCTACATTTATTTATTGACAAATGAAACCTGCAGCATTTTGCAGAATTTTAAAATATTGTGCACAGAATTTTTAATTTTGGGGGGCAGAATGCCTCAGGAGTACAGAATGTGTGTCATGACCAGAATGTTGGTATAGCAGGTTCAGAAAGGACAGGCAGGGTTAAAAAGGGAGGAGGTGTTGAATTATACATGAAGAATATATACACTTGTTCTGAGATCCAAAAGGACATGGGAGGCTGACAAGCTAAGAGTCTCTAGGTAAAGGTAAAAAGGGCAAAAACCAGGGGTGACATCACAATAGGGGTGTACTAGAGCCCACCAAATCAAGGATGGGGAGGTGGATGCGGCATTTCTAGAGCAAAATAATAGAAATCTCCCAAAAATGAGAGCTGGTAGTTGTACAGATCTGTAGGCCTAGAACCCAGGTTCGCAGAGTGTGGACAGCTGATCTATGTTGCCATTGTGATGTCATACAGGGAACAGTAGAGATTAGGCACAGGAACTGCTGCCCAAAGGGTCCAGAGAGACAGCACCCTGAAGCCTTCTTATTGGCCCATACTCACTATTTAACCCTGGAGAATCTCCCAGAAGTTGTCCAGGCAATCATGCAGATTTTTGGCTTGCTGTGATTCCAAACCTCATCTTGTTTTTTGATCTCCAGTCTCCCATTTCAGCTGCCTCTGACCTATGCTCTTGCCTCCTGATTCCAGCCTGGTAAGTACCTCTGATCTCTGACCCCAGCCTGACTGTGACTCCTGTCTACTGATCCTGTTTTTAGTGATTACTCTGATCCCTGCTTATTGACTGCAGCTTTGTGACTTGTGGACACAAGCCCATCTGTGACTGCAAGGCCAGATCACCTAAGCCCTAGTCCCTTAAGTAATGGGGAACTTTAACTGCCCAGGCACCTGTTGGAAAAATAATATGGCAAAATACCCAAAAAGTTATTAGAATGTACTGGGAACAACTTAATTGTTCGAGAAATTGGAAGATGTAACCAGGGAGGCAGTCATTTTCGATTTGATTCTGACTAACGGAGAGGAATTGGTAGTGATTCTGAAGGCGGAAGACAATTTGAGCAAAAGTGATCGTGAAATGATAGATTTAGTAATTCCTAAGAAAAAGGAGAGATAGCAAAAGAAAAGACAATTAACTTAAAAAAGAAAAAAAAAAGACTTTAACAATCTCTGAGAGCTGGCAGGTAAGGGTCTCATGGGAAGAAAATCCAAAGGAAAAAGGAGTTCAGGAAAGCAGGCAATTTCTCAAATAGACAATATTAAAGGCACAACTGCAGTCTGTCTTGAAGCAAAGGAAGGAAAGGAACAGTGGTAAGAGGCCAATAGGGTTTCAGTAGTGCTCTTTAATGACCTGAAAATCAAAAAGTAATGCTACAAAAAGTGGAAATGTGTACAAATTGCTAAGGAAGGGTACAAAAGAATAGCAAAAGCATGTAGGAACAAAATCAAAATGGTTAAGGCACAAAATGAGTTACTGCTAGCAAGGTATATAAAAGGCAATAAATGTATTAGAAGCAAGAGCAATATGAGAGAAAGTTAGCTCTCCTTCCCCTACTTGGTGGGGAAGGAGAGCTAATAATTGATGAAATAAAAAAAAATATGATGTGTTTACTGCCTATTTTGCTTCAGTCTTCACTAAAAAGGCTAATGGTGTCCACCCTCAACACAATATTAACAAGGGGGAACACAAAATAGGGAAAAAATATTTAACTTATCTAAAGAATATTTAGATAAGTTAAATGTGTTCAAGTCAGCAGGGCATGATAAATTTTATCCCACGGTACTTAAAGAACTAGTGGAACCAATTTTGGAACTATTAGCAGTTATAGCTGAGAATTCAAAGGAGATGGGTGAGGTTCCAGAAGACTGGAAAAGGGCAAACATAACTTATCTTCAAAAAGAGGAACCAAGAGGATCTAAGGAATTAAAAAAGTCAGCCTAACTTTGATATCTGGAAAGCTACTGGAACACATTATTAAACAACCAGTGTGTAAGTACCTGGAAAATAATACTCCATACTCAAAGAGTAGTTATCACTAGTTTGCTGTCAGACTGGGAGGGTGTATGTATTGGGGCCCTGCAAGGATCAGTTCTGGATCTGAACTATTGAATATTTGTTAGTAACTTGGATAATGCAGTGGAAGTACATTTATAAAATTTGCAGATGATACTAGGCTGGGAGGGGTAGCAAACACGTTGGAGGCTAGGATTAGAGTTTAAAATGACCTTGACAAACTGGAGAATTGGTCTGAATTCAACAAGATGAAATTCAATGAAAACAAGAGCAAAGTACTTCATTGAGGAAGGAAAAATCAAATTCAAAACTACAAAATGGGGAACGACTTGCGGTACTGCTGAAAAGGATCTGGGGTAATAGTGGATCACAAATTGAATATGAGTCCATGTGATGCAGCTCCAAAAAAGGCTACTGTCATTCTGGGGTGTATTAACAGGGATGTTGTATGTAAGACATGGGAGGTAATTATCCTGCTCTACTCAGCACAGGTGAGGCCTCAGTTGGAGTAGTGTGTCCAATTCTAGGCTCCACATTTAAGGAAAGGTGGGGACAAGTTGAAAAGAGTCCAGAGGAGAGCAACAAAAATGACAGACGTTTTAGAAAACCTGCTACATTAGGAAAGGTTAAAAAAAAACTGGACATATTTGGCTTTGAGAAAAGACGACTGAGGTGGGACATAACAGTCTGCAGATATGTTAAGGGCTACTATAAAGAGGACAGCAATCAATTCTTCTCCATGTCCTACTGCGGAAAAAGTGATTTAGGTTAGAAATTAGGAAAAACTTTCTAATTATAAGTTCCGGACTAGGCTTCCAAGGTGGTTGTGGAATCCCCATGATTGGAGTTTTTTAAGAACAGGTTGGATGAACACCTGTTAGGGCGAGTATAGGTTTACTTGACCCTGCCACAATGCAGGATCTTGGTTTTGATGATTTCTTGAGGTCCCTTCCAGCCCTACATTCACTAGAAGTAAGATCTACTCCAATTCAAAAAACTGTCCAAAACTTCAGATTGAAGAGATTAATTAACAAGCTTGTCACTTTGGCCAAGCTACAAGGTTTCAGCATGAATAGGTAAATCTATATATGTTTTTCCTAGCTTCAGAATCAATCTATGTTTAACTCTGAGTAATGCTATTAGGGCAGGAAGAAACTAAATGCATCACAGGTAAACAAGAGTCATTACCCTTTTCCTGTTGCAACATTCAAAAACTGTACAGTCACTCTAACAAGTTCTGGGATTCCCCCAGTCTTCTAGAGGCTGAAATTTCCCTTTCTGAAGAGAGTTGCTTAGTGTAAGAAACTTTTAATCAGTATGCCAGGGAAAAAAGTTTTATTTGACAGAACATTTAGAGGTTATGCATTTCTCTTTTGGAAAGTATTATAAAATACAGAACTAAAAAGTTTGTCCAGAATTGCTGCACACACAAATCAAAGTGATATTTAAATAGTACATTCAATTTCCTGAACTCAACTCCACAAATAATATACTTGCAAAATTGTTTTATTTCACTTTATACAAAGTTGAAACGTATTTTAAAAAAGCTTACAGTATTATAGGTCACATCCACTACAGTAGAAAAAGTTAACATTGACTTGGTAAAATAAATGTTCCATTCATATGGGCTCTATTAAATACATAGGGCCATCCATGGATTTGAGCCCACCTCTATATAAGCTAAGTGTTGCTTACCTTATATGGAAGAAGATCAGTACAGAGCCTGAAGCTAGAATGATTTTAACAAAACATATCAGCTCTGCATCTGCAAATCAAGAGTTCACATAAACTAACACTCTCCACTTCCTTAGCTGGGACAAGCTCTCCCCTGCTGGGCCTTGCAGCTGAAAAGCAACTGCCAAGTGTTACATTCCCCCTTCTGAACTCCAGTTAGGAGCTGTAATCAAGAGAGACACTGTTTAGGTTGTATGGTCTCCTTACAACTTTCATTTGGTGAATCAAGGATGATAATTGCCCCTGGATTATGTCCTTACATGACATGTTAAGACTTGCTGCCATACGCTTGTGTGCAGAAAGGAAATGTTGAGAAGCCAGTTAGGCTGAAATTGGCAATATCTGGACATTCTCAAACCAATGAGTATTCCTATAAAATAAAAATTAAAAAGTAGCTCCCATATGCATAGAACCTCTTAACTTCCTAGTTCTTGACATCTGTGTAGTATAACAAATTATTTCTCTACTATCAAAGTGCGATCAGATTGTATGAAAGAGCTGTAAATTTACTCTTGTGCACACAGCCTGGCCTTCAGTGGGGCCTACAGGTGAATTTCACTCCAAGTACTTAAAAGAATAGTAGAAATTCAGTAATGCTTAAGACATCAGTACAGTACACTCTCGATTATCCAGGATTGGATTAACCAGGTTGTGGATTAACCACAATGTGTTAAAAAAAAAAAAAAAAGTGTGACTCACAGGGCTGGCTCTGGCTTTGTTGCCGCCCCAAGCACACAAAAAAAAACCTCCACCAGGGTGCAGGGCAGCCAGTGAACCAACACCTCCTCCCACCGGCGCAGGGTGGCTGGTGAACCAACATCCCTCACCCCTCCATATTTCCTATGGATGGTGATTATCCTGCATTTTATTAACCAGGATTAATTTTTTCCCTATCATCCTGGATAATCGAGAGTCTACTATACCTAGGAATAAGACGATTATATATATATATATATATATATATATATATATATATATATAGTACAACTTTGATAATTAAACAAAATGAGAGAAACCAAGTTCAGATAAACCAGATTTCAGACAGTCATTGGATTGTGAAATGAAACAACATCTAGAGACAGCAAGGCATTTGGGGTTACAGAAGTTGTACTGTACATGGCTATCTGCTACTACACATACCTGCCACAGGGTCCCAACGCAACTGGCCACAGGAACAGTGTTTCGTAAAGAAACAATAAAGATGGATATGCAACAGATTTTAGATTCCTTAATGGAAATAAACATGGTAGCCACCAAACCTGAAAGGCTTACAAGAACAAAAATATTGGCCTTGTGCCTTTGTTTCTTTTGGAAGTATAAACTCAGCCTGTAATTAATATAATGTTAATGTATTAGAAATATCAAGAAAGTCAACTCTGCTCATCTCTAGGTTTGCTGGACATGTGTATTATGGGCTCTCACATCTTAAATGAAGGGACAAGGGTGTTGTTTCCAACAATGTACTTTCTCTAAAGTGTTAGTCACTGTACTTACTTTTAAAAACAAAAACAAAAAACTGAGTAATAGTTTGACTAACTCTATTTCTCAGCTTTCACTCCTGGCATGTGTCATTTCACTAGTAGTTCTGTCACTGACAGTCTTCCAGGCTATACAGACCCTGAATTTTTATCATAAAAAATAAAATAAAGACTATCCAAGAAAAGGAAAAGAAAAGAAAAATACATCTCCTTTTAGGCCTTCTTTATATATTATGAAACATCAAAAAGGGTGAAAGCTAATATTTGTTAAAGTCTTTTCCAGATCACCTTTTAAAACAACCATAAGAGAAGGCAATAGCAAACACTAATATAGGCTTGTCTTCTTCATGATTCTCAAAAACTCTTGCTCATTTACTTCTCCATCTCCATCTCGATCAGCTTCGTCAATCATTTCCTGTAAAGAACATTTAAGACTAACAACCAGACTCAATACACAAGACCTTTTATTTACTTTAAAGCAGGGTGGCAAGTGATTAAAAAAATTAATCATGATTAATTGCATGATTTAAAAAAATTGTTCTTCTATTTAATTGTGCAATTTTTATTTAAATATTTTGGATGTTTTCTACATTTTCAAATATATTGATTTCAATTACAACACAGAATACAAAGTGTACAGTGCTCACTTTTTATTTTTATTACAAATATTTGCACTGTAAAAAACAAAAAAAATAGTATTTTTCAATTCACCTAATTCAAGTACTGTAGTGCAATCTGTTTATCATGAAAGTTGAACTTAAAAATGTAGAATTATGTATAAAAAAAACCTGCATTCAAAAATAAAACTATGTAAAACTTTAGAGCCTGCAAGTCCACTTAGTCCTACTTCTTGTTTAGTCAGTTGCTCAGACAAACGAGTTTATTTACATTTGCGGGAGATAATGCTGCCTGCTTCTTGTTCACAATGTCACCTGAAAGTGAGAACAGGCATCCGCCTGGCACTGTTGCAGCCGGCATGCCAAGATATTTACATACGAGATGTGTTAAAGATTCATATGTCCCTTCATGCTTCATCCACCATTTCAGAGGACATGCGTCCATGCTGATAACAATGGAAAGCAGTGCGGACCGATGTGTGTTCATTTTCATAATCTGAGTCAGATGCCACCAGCAGAAAGTTGATTTTATTTTTTGGTGGTTCAGGTTCTGTAGTTTCCGCATCAGAATATTGCTCTTTTAAGACCTCTGAAAGCATTCTCCACACTCATCCCTCTCAGATTTTGAAAGGCACTTCAGATTCTTAAACCTTGGGTTGAGTGCTGTAGCTATGTTTAGAAATCCCACATTGGTACCTGCTTTGCGTTTTGTCAAATCTGCAACAAAAGTGTTCTTAAAATGAACATGTACGGAGTCATTTGAGACTACTAAAACATGAAATATATTGCAGAATTTGGGTAAAACAGAGCCGGAGACATACAATTCTCCCCCAAAGAGTTTGGTCAAAATTTAATTAACGCATTATGTTTTAACGAGCCTCATCAGCATGGAAGCATGTCCTCTGGAATGACGGCCAAAGCATGAAGGGGCATACGAATGTTAGGCATATCTGGAACATAAATATCTTGCAATGCCGGCTATAAAAATCCCATGTGAATGCCTGTTCTCACTTTCTGGTGACAGTGTAAATAAGAAGTGGGCAGCATTATCTCCTTTAAATGTAAACAAACGTGTTTGTTTTGACGATTGGCTGAACAAGAAGTAGGACTGAGTGGACTCGTAGGCTCTAGAGTTTTGCAACAGATTTAGCCACAGAGCTGAGGGGGTGGAGATCTTCTATTCTGGGGATTTGCCTGGGACTTAGGGTAGGGTAAACACGCTGTTGACCTCCATAGAAAATCTTTACACAATTGTTGGAGGTCAGCAATTGTTACAGAAGCTGCAGGCTTCCCTTGGTGGGAAAGCTTGGCAGGTGTAGTTCTGGTCAACCAGCATGGGCTCAGGTTTGGGATGCAGGGATAATATAACTAGGTGGTGAAGACCAAGCAATTGGGTAGGAGTCATTAACAGATGTTACTTGTGTTTCCTTCTGGTTGTATCCTTTGGGGTTTTTATTTTGAGGGTCAGTTTTATTTGGCTTGCCTAGGGGATGGACAAGTTCATGCTCAGTATTTGAAAAGTTCAGCGTGATGCTACACTGAGCAGTGGCGTCATAGTCTGGTTCACAGTGGGTGGTACATTACTCACATGACTTCTTGGATGCAGGTAGGGTAGATGGACAGAGAGCCTGCTGGCTGCATTCCAGGCTCTGGCTAGTAAGTTGGGCAGATGAAAAACAAGAGTGGCCTCTACTAAGATGATCTCTCTGGGGAGCCAGTTAAACATTCAGGCTGGTGTATCTATGCTCCCCAGAATAAACTGGGGGAAATTTTGGAATTCATAATCCGGCCTGGAGTGGCCAAGAAGTTCATGCTGCAGAAGCTGCAATCTATTATTAGACATCTTAACTTCACGTACCAAATCGTGGGCCTGGAGTGGACATTTTGCCCACACATGTCATCATGTGAATGTCAAGGCTGAACCATTTTAGAGGCGTTAAGAAATGGAGGATTTAGGAGTGTGGGAACAATTTCTGATGCATTGTAATAGGGGGTTCTTTTTGGAGGGAGGAATTGATGGTAGAGGCAGTTTTAAAGATTCGCTTAGATGCACTGAGAGGGTAATAGGTTTTGGGTATTTTATCAAGGCAGCTGGTGTGCTCAGAAGTGGCCCCTAGTTGGATACAAAAATGGATAGTAAAGGATGTAGGCATCCTGAATTTTTTTCCCATTTTAATGGTAGTGACTATTTGCAGAATGGAGTTTGCAAACAAGAATGCATTTCTGGAGTGATGGCATGGTGGTATACATGTTAGTAAGGGCCAGTCCTCCAGACTGTCCAGGGTTAGAAGGTTGACTAGAGCGTTCATACTGCTGTGTTTCACCTTTAACATTTGTTTTTCTGCCGAAGATGTGCCCAGAACTCAAAATGGAATAGACAAGGTATTGTCTTGATTTCAGGTGGATGGATTTTGGGAGCTGATACCAGGAGCCAACAAGGAAATCAAATAGGTGATGATGGTCCCCTGGGAACCTGTCACATGATGGCTCTTGGGGCAGTACACAGATTGGTAGAGACACTAACATTTAGAGCTTATGACAAAAGCTTTTATGATTTTGTGTAATTTCAAGGAGTGACGGCCTCCCTGTGATATGGCCTATTCCAGAAGACCAGATTCTTCACTACAAGTTTTTTTCTGGCATCCAATGGGCTGACATTATCTACCAGCTCCAGTTGCCTATCAGGCCTTACATTTGTACTAGAATCTTAGTTTGGAGGTTTGTAATGAGATGGTGTCAAAACATAGTCCCCAGGTAGGATCCTTGATGTCCCATCACTGTTCAGATGCATAGGGATTTGGTGCAAGTTCTCCAGCAAATATGCAAAAGTGGATAGGTGGTGGTTTTGTTCAAGGCTGAATTCCTGGGAGCATTTCTTGGAGTTTTTAGAGTCAGTGAACTAGTGACTGGGTCAGTGAAGGATAACTCAGGAAGAGCTTCAGAGTAGAGTGATTTACAGTGGCAAGAGAGATCAGAGGATGTTGAAAACAGATCGGAGGAGTCCCTACAGGAGGGGGATGAGGTAAGGATTGTCCGATAGGGTCATTGAGGACTTACACAGCTTTGAGACAGATCAGGGAGAAGCCCCTCTTTATGCATGATGATGGAAGATCCCCCACAACCAACCAATTTGTTACCATTTTAAGAAAATAGCTTATAACGTCCAGGCTACCAGTGTAGGAATTTGGATCCCACTCAGTCAGGATTGAGAAAGCAATAGCTGCAGCCTAGCTCTGGCTAGGGTGATCCTAGCAATTGGATGATGGCATTCAAATGGACACAGGCCATATGTCAGACTCTGGTAAAGGACCAGTGCTAATTTTCTGTGTTTCCAGTTTCAGGATTATATTAATAGGTCAAGTGAGGAGTGGTGTGGATTTGCAGGCTTGGTATCGTACACTGGGAGCACAGATGGTCTGCTGGGTTATCTGGAGGTTCACAGCTGGGTCTGGGGGATAAAGTACTCCTGAGCTGCATGGAAGGAGGGGCATGCTTCAGGATTAGCTGAGGCCCCTTGTACATTCTTTGGCAGCCTAAGAGCAGGCTTATTTTTTCACCTTGGTGAAAACAATTTAGGAATATGTGAGGGGGCTGGTGCGATGCTCAGAGTTCTTAGGTAGCAGCTCCAGGATTCGTTCCTGGAGGCGATGGCAAAGGGTATCGCAAAGAGCCGCAAAGCCTCTGCGGGTTGATAAAGCCAGGAAGTTTGTGAATAAGGAGGTAGCTGAATTCATATGTAACAATGGTGGACTGGTAATCACTCATCTGAACAGATCTTACAGGAGAACCTGATTTGTTCAGGGAGGATGAGGCACACCTATTCAACTGGGGAGCAGATATTTGTGTCTTCTATCAGAGAAGGAATTGGAGAATATCTGGAAAACGAGTGGGAGGAGGCAATCAAGCTAATCCCTGGTGCCTTCTTGTGGCAGATGTCTACTGAAGATACCCCCTGCGAAAGGGATACAGTTATCAGATAAAATGGAATAAAAGGGAATTTAGAGAAAAGTTGGGGAAGTGCGGTTTGGGAAACCTAACATCTAGTATAGCAAGGAGCTAACCCCTGCTCCCTTTCAGCCCCCAGCAGCCTACCAAATAAGTGGAAGCAATTAAGAAAATAATGATGACCTGCACTGTCTGATTTATTGCTGGGCATTCTCAGATATTTTAGGTGAATATTGTTGTGACCCTATTAAGACATATCTACTGCCTCCTGTCTTTCTTTCAGAATAGCCTGACATTGTGCCTGAGAGAGCTAAAAGACTGGCCCAAAGTTTGGTGGGAAATGATTAGTAAGGTCAGAATTTACCTGCAATTCTTCATCTGTTAAATTCTCTCCTAGCTCCTTGGCAACTCTCTTTAAATTTTTGAAAGAAATCTTTCCTGTCCCATCATCATCAAATAATTTGAAGGCTTTCAAGATTTCTTCTTTTGAATCTTTCTCATTCTAAAATGAAAATCAAGAAAAAATAAAAACCCATTATCTAAATGTCATCGTTCATTTATCACATTTGATTTTTCAGAAGAAGTAGATGATTACCATTTTTTGGGTCATCATGGCCAAAAAGTCTTCAAAGTCAATGGTGCCACTTCCTTCTTTGTCAATATCTGCTATCATTTTTTTAACTTCTTCTTTCTTTGGCTCAAAGCCTAGAGCACGCATTGCTACCTGCAACAAAGAGCAATACAGTTAACATGTACAAGAAGATGCCACTAGAATTATACCTATACCTTTTGCATTAAGCAGTTTCTCAGTTCTTTTCGTCCAACTGCAACTATAACTTAACGCATATAAACCACAAATAAATTCTTATCCACCTTTCTCATCCTTTTAGTTATTATTAGCAGCATTACATGGTAATGGCATTTTCCCTTTGGAGCTGAGTAGTTTTTTGACTGTAATACTTACCGCTCTAACAAAAACAACATACATTTCTTAGATTACGTATTGATTTTTCAAGGCATTTTGCAGATGAACTGAATTGTGAAATGGGACTTCAGTGGGAACAGGAGACCTGCAGAGACTTGATCCTACTCCTACTGAATTGTACAGCAAAACCCCCACTAATGTCAAGGTAGGCTCCTATTCTACTTATTGATATATAAACAGTTAAAAGGAATCCCTATTCCTAGCTCTAGGGACTTTTATATTTATTTAAAGAAAAATAAAACCAGAAATGTAACAACTATTAGCTATTTAAGGTCCTTTAAAATCAGTCAGTGTGACAGTCAGAAAACAAAATTCCTACCTTTTACTGGCCACAAACAAAATACAAAAAATAACTTTACAAATATGTCATTTAGACTGTCATAGATGGGCTAACATGAAGGTATTTTTTTAAATTAAATGTTGTACCTGCAGTCTTTCAGCACCTTAGAACTATGCTTGCTGCTACTCAAAAAAATATTATTTATATAGTATCATCAGCGTGCTAGGTGCTTGAAGAAAATTTAATTTAGAAAGATTACATTCAGTTTCAAAAATACTTGGATTGGAGTGGATTTTGGGTATAAACACTTATTCTTTCTGAGGTTCAGGTAAAGGAAATAATTACAGCTGGTTGGATATTTTCTGACAGAATGGCATTTTCTGATGGAAAAACAATTAACCAAAAGTAGAACATTTTGTAGAAAAGTGTTGCCTCTGATGAAAATTTATTTTGAAATGAAAATTGAAAAGAGCATTTCAATAAGGTTGAAACGTACCATTGCAATCTTTTCCAAACAGAACATTTCTGATTTTGCATTTTAAAATTATTTTGTTTCAAAATGTTTTTATCTTACATTCCAAAATATAAAACGAATGTTGAAACTGGAATGAATTTAAGTTTTGTCAAAATGAAATGTTTTGATCAACCGAAAATTTGTTTCCTGAATTTCTGATAAAGGAAAATTTGCAGAGACGTGACAGCAGCCAGCTGCTTCCTGGAGTGGCGTGGGGCCACGGTATTCAGCCTGCCTGAGCCCTGCTGCGCTGCTGGCTGGGAGCCACCTGTGGTAAGTGCCTCCTTCTTGGAGCCTGCATCTCGCACCCCCTCCTGAACTCCAACCCGCTACCCCAGGGTCAGACTCTCCTCTTGCACTAAACTCTCTCCCGAGGCCACACCCCCTCACCCTTACCTGCATCCCAACATTCTGCCCCAGCCTGGAGCTCCCTCCTGCACCCAAACTCCCTCCTAGAAACTAATATAACAGCTGTTCTAAGGTAAGAAGTAGGCTATTTTGAATTAACTTAACTATATTCTACATGTTTTAAGACTGAAATGTAACCACAGAATGGCTTTATGTTAATTAAAAGGCAAGTTTAGTACAGCGTTAATAGCCTTGATGCCATAATTGTGATCATTTTTATTTAAATTAGGAAAAAGACTTGTATATAGGGGCCCCACAAAATCGAATAGCCCTCGGCCCACAGGAGAATTAATCCGGCCCAGTTGGGCAGCCAAGAATTGGTTTACATTTGTAAAACTTAGCTCTCAGAAAACAAGCCATTTCATATATTATTTGTGACTGTCAGTGCCAGTCTCCAGCTGAGTTTGGACATTGGTGAATAGAGCAGGTCAACCGCTACAACTTAGAAAATAAACATAGAAAAAGTTACAACCTTTAGTTCTTTCACATCAATGCTTCCAGATCCATCAGTATCAAACAAATCAAAAGCTTCTCTGATCTCCTGCTTTTGTTCTTCAGTTAGTTCTGGTTTCAATCCAGTTTTCTTCCGCTGGGAAGCGCCCAAGCCAGCTTTTCTGTAGTTAGATGCCTTCAATAAATGGATGAAAGACAAAAGTTGGTAAAGACCCGTTCTGAAAAAAACAAACCAAAAAATATTCCACCATAGTAAAACAAATAGCACATCTGCTGCTGCAACTGGTAGATGTTGGCTCAGTTCTGGCCAGCACCCAGAATCCTTTTGTTTAGGCTATTAAGAACCACCTCAAAGAGAATGTGTTGAGCTTTAGGCAGCATGGGATAAACACATTAGCCAGATGTTTCTGTCAGAATAATCAGCAATTAAATAATTAACACTGTTTACACAACCTTTCATCTTTCAGTGGCAGTGTTAACACACCACTTAGATGACTCAGGATGTTTACATTTCTTGACTACTGCTTCAGTCTGTCTGCATACAGCATGGCACTAATTTAACCTTGAAAATATTAAGAGAAATTTATCTTCACAACCATAATGGCTAGCACTAGGCTTTAATTCTGAGCATGACTCAAGAGTACCGCAATACTTATGTTCAGCACAGAAATGGGAGTGCTTATTCTGGGATTATCTGGGACTCTTCCTTGCCCCGGGTTAAATTAGAGCAGCCTCTGAGCTGCTGTAGCTTGTATTCTGCTTTCATTGGCATCTGGGCCACAGAAACAAGAAAATGGCAAATATAGCTCCTAGTTCTACTACACCCCTAAGTCACTGGCAGTCAGAGAACAGAAAGGAAACTAGCTATGTAGAAGCCACTTATGCAGGCTCTATTCCCCAAGTCCCTTTTACATTGCCAGAGTAGCGTAAAGGGGACATATTTCAGTGGAGAATTATATTCCTTCACTCTCCCTTTTTTTTCTTTTTTTGTAATTTAAAGCCTAGAATCTGGAGTACAATTCTGCAACAAGAATGTCAACTTCCACAGCATATCTGAACACAAGAGGCTTCAGACTATCTTCAGTACCAGTTCTTGACTCTGTCTGGGTTCACATGAAGACAGTATTCTTCAAAAGTTCAAACTTTATGGGTGAGAAAAGTAAATAAAAAGTTATTACAGCTGAAGTTTAACTTTGCACTTAGTAGGAAAAGTTTCTTAGCAATAGAAAGAAATAAGAGTTTTGAGGCCCTGGCCTAACTTTTTGCTGTGTATGCTAACTGACAGACTGACACCAGAACAGCCTTAATTAATTAGGAGAGTATATCTACTCAATGTGAGTGGCACTGTTGTGTTCCCTGCATGTTACCATACCCAAAATTCAAACCGCAGATTTGCCACATTTGGTATTTTCTCTCTTTCCTCTAGTAGAGTAACATCACTATGTCACCTGTCCTACTGGAATTAAATTTGGGTAGGTTTATTTTAGCATCCTGCAATCTAGTCAAAATCAATAATGTCCCATGCCATAAAAAATAAGTGGAATAGGTGAACAGACTAGTTTTCCAGAGGCTGAGCAGAAGCTCTTCAAGGTGAGCTCCAAGGGCTTGGCCTCTGTGACACTTTCTCTTGGTCTAGCTCAGAGAAACAACAGGGCTGATTCAGACAGGTATGTCCCCCAGGTCAAGAGACCTGCATATGGATTAGTGCTCACATGGGGATGAGCCCCCCTGGGGTCTACACAAGCAAAGAGAGGATGCTCTCTAAAGCTGCTGATCTGGGGTCTCCCTGTAACTTAAAAGGGGGGGAAAAAAAGCAGCACCAGCCCCAATCCTTGAATCCTCAACACCGAAGCCCCAGAATCCAGCCGCCTGTCGGACAGGGCTGAAGAGGGCTCCGCTCTTACCCCCGTGCCAGGATGTCCACGAGTGGATGGTAACAGCTTTAAAAACAACACAGCCAGGGCCTAGCGCGACCCCCACCCGCGTGTCTGGAACGAGCCCCGCCCCGTCCCTCCATCGCAGCTTTGCCAAGGGGGCCCAGCACTGGCTGGGATCCCCCCTGTTCTTCACATGGGGGGGGGGTCCCCAGCTCAGCCGCGCCGCTTTGGGTCGGACGGGCTGTGCCAGGCGGCCCGGGCCCGGGGGTTGGCTGCTTGTCTCCCGCAGGCCTCGAGAAGGGTCCCCGGCGCGCTCCGCTGGCTGGGGCAGGTGGGGGCGGATTTACACTCCCGGGCCTGCCCTGCTAGGGGCAGCCCCCCGGGCAACCGCCGCCGGGCAGGGGGAGGCGCGTGCGCACTCACCATCCGACACGCGGCGCTCGATGGGGCTGATGCAAATCCGGGCCCCCCGCCCCGGCTGAGACGGGACGTCAACTGTTCTGCCACCTGCACACACTGAGCGACTCTCCTGGGCCCGGCACCGCAGCCCGTCCAATGACCAGCGAGAATGCCCCCGAAGCCCCGCCTGCCTCCTTACCCGGGGCCAGTCAGGTGCGGCGGCCATTGTGAGGTCACACCGAACGCCATCTTGCCCGTTGGCGCGGATACACAGTACAAACGCAGGCGTCGTTGCCCCGGCAACACAGTCCCGTTTTAGCCGCCGCCGGGAGTTTGGGCGCATGCGCCTGTCTGGAACAACGGAAATCGCGCTCTGCGTGCGCGCTGCGTCTGGAACGGGAGTGACCCTGCCCCGCGGGCAGCCTGGGTCCTGCCCTGCGCGTGGGGGAGAGCGGGGCTGGCGGCGGAGCGCGGCTCTGGCTCCCGGCCCGGCGGGTCCCGATCCCGATCCCGCACGGGACTGCCTCTGTGGCGGGCCCGAGCATCGGAACCCGGCTTACAGCTGCTGCGGCGAGTGGGTTTTGTCCGTTCCCCAGTGCGGATAACCGGGCCCGGGGTAGCGCTAGTAACTCCCGCGGGAATCCGCCTGCTGCAGCCTTCTCTCGGCCCTGTTAACGAGGCAGCCTTCTTAATAGACTGGACCGGGGACAGGGGATGACGCGAAAAGGGACAAGGATGAATAAATGGTAAAGGGAAAGTGATGTGGGGACGAGGAGCCTGATTTTGACTCTGGGGCAGGAGGGTTCGTCACTGGAGGAATTCAAAGACAGGACAACGCGGTCAGAACAACAAACGAGGCAGATGGTTTTAGCAGTGGCATTTTACATAGTCTGGAGGGGGATTATGTGGGTGTCAGAGGCCAAAGAGTAGAAGGTAATAGATTAGGATAGGAGGGCTGGACAAGAATTTTAGCTAGAGGGTCAGTGGGAAAAGTTTGGATCTTGGGGCATGTCTACGTAGGGACATGCAGGAAAGTTCAGATAAATTAACTAAATTTGTTTCTTTAGGTTGCATTGGTTAAAGCTTATTAAACCCCTGTATGGATGTTCTTGGTCAGAAATAAAGTGGCCTTACTTTGCTTTCGCTTAATTCACTGTGAGTTCACTTTCCTGAGTGTTCAATGTAGACATGCCCTTAGAAATAGTGTGATAGAAGAAGCAGTATAATGTGTAGATTGCCTGAATGTTTGGGGCAAGGAAGAAGGAGCCCTCAAAGATGACTATCAGTTTATGGGCCTGAGTGAAAGGGAGGCAAGCGAATGTTTCAACACTGAAAGAGGCTGTGGAGTGGAGGGGTTATATAGGGAAAGAGAAGGCATTCAGTTTTGACACATTAAAGAAAGTGATTTCAAAATCAAGCTTATTTCTCTGAGCAGTGCCATTGAAGTCCAAACTGTAAAATCTTTCTATTTTATTCATGATGTGTAAAAAAGTGTGTTTTTAGACCATTTTTTCATGACTGTGTTAGGAGAGCATGCCACTGAGTGGGAATGAAATATCTTCATGGGAAGTTTGGTAGTTGGTCCCTTTTCAGCTCAGTTTGAAGTCGGTGGTATCACTAAGGGTAGTAAAACCGATGCCTACTAGTGTTTGCAGACAAGATATGTTTCTAGCTCTAACAACATGCATTCTGAATCAGACAAACAAATGCATGATTTGACATAAGAAAAGAAGTCAAAAGGGAAATGGTTTAAGTATGGCCTAAAGAGTGGTGGTCTTTTATTAAGTCCGATCTGCTTTATTAAATAAAATATATTTGATTTTTTGGGTAAAATTAAAATACCTTTTAATTTTTGGGGAAAAATCATCTGTAATGCCTTAGTGCAATATTTCAACAACTACATGCATCAGACATGAACAACACCTTACAATACAACACATGCAGTATAAAGTTACTTCACCCAATCTATATTCAGTTAATTTTTGTTAATTATGTACAGTGTACTGTTAATTTTTTGTGCTGAATGAAGTCTAGTGCAATAAGGACAGAAGCAATACACTTGTATTTCATTTACAGATATTGACTGCTGATCATGGCTTTCAGAAATGTGAACAGAAGACGTCACATTGGACTTCAGCAGCTTTCATCTTTAGCATCAATAGGAAGAACACTTTTAGGGCCAGTAAAATCATATAAATTTATTGTAGATGTAAGCACCGGTGAGAGCGTTTTGACTTGTTCTGCAGTTAGACTCCTTGAAAGTTTGGATTTAACTAGTGCAGTGGGACAGCTTCTTAATGAAACAATTCAAGCACAGAACAAAGAATATAAAACTGGGATGACTACCCTGTTGTTTCTTGTTGGTGCATGGAGCAGTGCTGTACTTGAATGCCTTCAGCAGAATGTTCCTTTTTCACTAATAGTATCTGTGATGTCTGAAGGATTGAACTCTTGCAGTGAAAAAGTCCAATGTCTTCAGCTATCAGTGCATGATTTACATAAAGGGTCCAATTCTGTTCCCAATCACTTCAGTTCTAGAAGTCTCAGGCCCCAAATTACTGAAAATAAAACTCCTAGTATTGGATCTAACAGTTTTTTAAATCATCTTATACATACTCTTAAAAGGGTTCCTGTAGCTAAAGAAGAAAGTGTTCCAGAAGGCCTTCATTCTCATCAAGCAACTCCTTGCAATCCTCATAACAGATGTTTGAATTCACACCTATGCACTACAGGCTGTACAACAACCTTAGTGGTTGAACCAGTGAGCAATAAAACTATGCCTGCAGTTCCTGGAAGCAGTTTGATTGCATCCAGCTGTAACAAAAGAACAAGATTAACTCATAGTAGATACTTTAATGCTCCAGGAAAAAGCCATTGTTCACTCCAAGTAAATAATGTTGCTGGGTCTGTAGCATGTCCTTATGAATTTAATGATTTTGGACAATTGGCAATGGCTCTTAGCCATGGGAATCAGTCTAGCATGAAATTGGTACAGGATATTGTCAGATGCCAGCAACAAGTAGCTGATCACACAGGTTCTTCTCAATTTAATATTGCAGAAGTTGTGACATGTTGTTTACCAGGATTGTCTGAACATTATTCTTGTGTGTGTCCCGGGTATATAACTTTAGTATCACCAGAGAAAGCCACGGTTACCAAGCACCTTCAGGATAGACCGCTTCAGATTCTTCTTGTAGATGGTGATCTAACGGAAAAGTATCGTCACTTAGGATTTAATAGGCCATCAAATGTCAGAATAATATCGGAAAATGTGGATTTGCAAGAAAGTAGCTCAGAAAGTTTATGGATAAATTATGTGTTAGGTATTTTAATACAAGCAAAAGTAGATTTAGTTTTGGTAAAAGGAAATGTGTGTGAAAATTTAATGGAAAGATGCATCCTGAATAACATATTGATAATCAATCCCCTAACTCACAATGTGCTGCATGCTTTTGGGAAGGGCATAGGGGTGCAGCTGGTGACATACCTTTCCCAAGTAAATAGTCATTGTGTGGGTAGTGGTGTCTGGGTGGATTTCTGGAGAACTGGTGACTTGAGCACAATGGAATTGGATAGCAAAGTGCCAATCAGTATAAAAGCTGATGGAATTCATCTGGTAACAGCTGTGCTTAGTAGCACAGTAATGTCAAAGATGCAAGTCACTGAAGATCAGTTCTGGACTTGTGCTTATCGCCTGCATCATGCTCTAACTGACCAGAAAGTTTTTCCCGGAGGTGGTGCTGTTGAACTGTTGTGCCTCAGTCATCTTAAGAGACTTGAAGAACAATCTTTAAAGCAAGCAGATAAAAAACATTCAGGAGATTTTTACATGTCGTCTTGTTGGCTGACAAAATCATTTGCACAGTATAAACCAGTTGTGCTAAAAGCTCTGGCAAGTGGTTGGCATCAGTACCTTTCAAGAGTCATGTGTAACACTGCTCATTATGCATCAGAGTTTGAAGCAAGCACTTCCATCGAGCATCATCTCAAAAAAGCAGCAGACTGTGGTTCTCCTTCAGCATATATTCTGAAAGAGTTCAATAAAGGAGATAAGGTCATGGTAGATTTTGGTCTTTCAACTAAACATGAGAAGATATATGACAATGTTACACCCAAGGTGGAAGCATGGCGCAGAGCTCTAGACTTGGTGCTATTAGTGCTTCAAACAGATGCTGAAATTATTACAGGTCCTAAGAGAAATCAGTTGTTAAATTCACATGTATCCAGTGAGTTCATATTTTTATAGGACTTGGTACTCTTTATGTATGATTCTAACTCAGTGGGTGGAAAATTTTCAGGTACATGGAAATGTTTGTGCAGCTATCAAGCAAATTTTTGATGGGTTATGCCAATGATATTTACAAACAAAATTCAGCACATGGATGTAGAGACAAACTAGATAATGCTGTAGCTTTTAATTTCTAGAAATAGAGTTTGCATCTGGGTATCCACCCAATCTGCACTATGACTAGATCAAACTGATGCATGAGAGAAGTATGAAGCTGCTAGGTGGAGTGGGATACTAATAGAAATGAGTTCAGTGTCTCTAAGCAACAATATTCTCTGTTTATTCCCATGCTCTCTCCATTAATCTCCTCCCCACCTCTTATGTTGCATAGGAAGCTGAAAATATAGCTTCAGACTCCTCAGGTGAAGAGCTGGGGGGGGGGATGCGGGAGTGGTATGTATGGTGCACCTGCAGATGGTCAACATCAGCAAAATGTCTCATGGCCTTCAATCAGAGTACCCTGATGGGCCACGTGTAGGCCACAGGTTGCCTATCACTGGTATAGACCTCATTTATAAAGTGCTTAGAGAGCTATGGATGAAAAATGCTATCAAGAGGTAGGTAGGTATTCTTTTGAATTACAATTAATGTAATAGAGCAAAAGACAAATATTTAGATTTACCCATCCTTTACAACCCATTTTCATTTTTGTACCAGTTACTTTATGAATCATTGGTAATGTACTTTTCATAATCAGTGTAATATTATAAAAACTTTGAAAATACCATCTATATTTTGAACCTGTACTCACAGTATAATGTTGTTGTTTTGGAACACTACAAAAAGCTTCTGTATTTTTAATGTTCTTTAATGCTAAGGGAAGACAGGGAAGTAGGAATCTTTCATACATTTTAAATGTGTATATAAAGTGAGAATGTGTATATGGATATGCCTTTCAATATACTGCTAAGTCAATTTGTACATACTGCAAATACATATTTAGTACTCTGGCCTGCAGTAGATTATACTCATGAGCAGTTCTGTACATTTGGTACTGTTTGCCAGAAGAGACCATAACTTTTTGTTTATAAGTAGGGCATACATTTCTTACTGTTAAGAAATATATACTACACCGGCTGTCAAATCTTAGAAAAGGTCTCACTTGAAACATCCCTTTTGACAACATTCCCCCCACCCCAAATAAAATAAAGTTAAAGTTTAACTGGTTTCCTTGGGGTTCTTTTGGTTATCCCTTTTCAACAAAACAACAGACAGCATTCTGTAGTGCTTTCAGTGTGGCAAAAGACCAAATCTGAGTCTGGATAATTTAGTCGAGTCATTTTACCATCTAGCAGCATTTAAATAGTAAGCTCCGCCAAGATGGAACTGGTATTAGTTGTAACAGAAAAGCATATAACTGTGGAGATGAGTTTCTCACACTAATACTTTGGGTGAAAACAGGATAGAAGAAAGACTAAATCGTGGCATTAAAACTAATTCCTGCTCTTGATCATTTTTCTATCATCACTAATGGCTGACACCATTTGGATTAAATATGATTATATTTACTCATTACAGCCACTGCTGCTGTTTGTAATCTAATTATATATACTTCTTTTGAAGGCGGCGTATGGGCATGAGATTGGAGACCAAAAATTTTCCAGTGAAAAGAAAAGGTGTTTTACTGTAAGTCCTGGCCTAGTAAATGGGCAGTCCGAAAATCAGAGCAGTTACTTAAATACTGTAAATGTGGTGGGCCTTTGTCACTTCCTATGTATTGTTCTGACTGGATGTCTCCCTTTTCCTCTAGGCTCCTCGTCCCCTGTGTCTCTCTCTAGAGAAGGTATTGTGGAGCAGAGGGATGACCCTTCCCACTTACTGTAATAAAATTGTCATAAATAATATCTATATAGGAGATGCTGCTCATAACTATGTTGTTATAGTCATATTGAGAGTCTATATAGCCATGAAATAATTTATGACACGCACATTCCCCTAACGTATAATTGAAAGAAGCTATTATTATGAACATTTTTGTGACTAAAGGAGCAGATGTTTTTATTGATTTTTCAAAAATATCAAAAACTTAAAATGGGAGCCCTAAATGTAAGTCTATTTTGAAAAGTTAAAAAAAAACTCCCCATTTTTTTGGCTTTCTCTAAAATAAAATTGTCTATAAACTTCAGAAATCAGGAATTGGTAAATTTTTGGAACACTCTCATGACTAGTATAGGTTTTTAGAATTTTAGTTTTGAAACAAGTTACTAACACTCTTCAGAAGAATAGACCAGATCTCCTTCAGCTGCTTAGTGATTAAATCTTTAATCATCCAGGGATTCATTTTTACTTGACTATGCAATTAACACTTATCAAGTTATTAACTATATTCCAGGAATATTAGGAAGTTGGAAGGGAAGAGTGATTCAAGAGGGACCTAGGGAAATGTGAACACTGCACATAAATGTAAACAAAACCTCTCACCAAGGTGTTTGTAATAGCATAGTCAAGTTTGGCACTATTTTCTTTTTTTCCTCTTGCTGCTCTTGTTTTTGGTATTACAAAACCCCAATCCGCAGTAGAGATCCAGTTACAATTGATTTGAATAATAGACCTCAGAGGATTGTGGAAAAAGCTGTGTAAGATAATTGTGTTCAAAGTGTCCCAATGTCTATTTACAGAACTCTTAGACACTAAAAAAACTTACACAATACTGATGGAAATTTTACATCATTTTGGATTCTAATAGTCTTTTACATGCATAGAATGGTTCATTTAAATGGTGTAATGTAGATCACTTCTGAAAAGGTATCAAACATCATTTGGTAATTAGACATTTGCTTTTTCATAGGCTAGGCAAATAGAGATACAGTACTTTATATTAGCTGTAGATAGCATATCCTATATCATTGACTTGCTCTTGATGCTACCTGCCCAGTGATCACCTTTCTGCCCCAGCTTATTGATCCATTTTACTTGAAATTACTGATCCTGATGAATGATGACATTAAAAAACCTAGAAATATTTGTACACAAAAACCATTACCTCACAATTACAGTTGCTCAAATCATTTCCTGTCAATACTATCACTAAAAACATAATCTGTCATTTGTTATTTATTGGAATGATGTCAGAGTTAAGCTTGTACAGTGTAGTTGGGGCAAGAGGATGTTTCATGATGGAGAGACAAAACATACATTGGTGCGAAGCTGGACAGCAGGGCTTGTCATTGATTCCCTGACCCTACTGTACTTTTGTCATGAGCCCCACAGTACAGCCCAATTGCCTGGCCCCAGTGGCACCGTAGTTTCATGATTCCCCCCAAACACACTCTCCTAATCCTTGTTCTTGTGTTTGTTTTTTATTCTGCTGATTTGAATTAATTTTATGAATAAAAATAAATGCTAATAAAATTGAACATAAACCAACATAAGTGGAAAAAGAAGGAAGAGCTTCACTTTGGATTGAGGATTAGGTGAGACAACAGAGGTACTGGGACAGAGAACTGGGCTTTGCAGTAGGAATGGTGACAGGCATACAGGTGGGCCAGGAAGTCAATCAGGAGCATCATAGACCATCCCTGCTCCCTCTACCCTCTGCCAACAGTTATGCCTCCCTGCCCATCTATACCTCTCTGTCATACATTAAGCATGGCAGTAGAGTCCCAGTTCAATAGTCCTATGGATATCTGTCACAGCAAGCAGTTCCTTGTCACAGGGTGTGCTGTAATTTTTAAGGACTGCCATAGGTACCGCATCCCAGCTCCAAGTTCTGGCCCTTTAAGGAACAGTATTGTGGTGATTAGAATCTCCAGAAGGTGACCTGCTTGTGAGCTGCTGCAAGGCATGCTGGGAAGGTGTATCAGTAAATATAAGATGCAGCTGCTAGTTTCGGTACCAAAGAAACATTGGGTCTTAGGGGAACTGTGTTACAGTAGTAAGTATAGGGTAAGCTAGAGAGAGGGAAACTAGTGAAGGGAAAATCTTGTGGAACCAAGATAGAGGTATGGCTTTCAGATTGTCTTTCAGATAGGATTTCAAGCTTCCAGGTAGGGTTAGGAAAATATAGTCTCTTCTTTCTCCAAGGCATACTCTTAGAAGAAGACTACTGAGTGAATGAAGCTGAAAGATTGCTTGTTTTTCCTGGGAAGAGAGGCTTGGTTTGATTGGAGAGCTAAGTCACCCTGTCAGCTCAGGGAAGAGGATCTGTGAGGATCACCAGTCTGAAGAAGTATGATATCTGTAACAGTTCTACAAGGGGCAAAGCTACCTACATGGTGGCTCTCCTAACAGTTGTGGTTTTTGTTATTGCTCTAAGTGAGCTAGGCACTATATGGAGTTCATGGTACATTTCCATTTATATATCTAGATGCGTACATATTGGTATGTAATCTAGGGAAAACACTGTTTTTGTGTTCCTTTGTGAAGTATAAGATGTCGCAGATATCAACAACAAAAGGGTTAAAGAAGTATAAATAGTGTGTGTAAGTACATATTTATGTTCTAGAAATAAAAAAAACCTTGGCCACGAAGATGTACTTGTGCCTAACCTGAATAACTATAACTGTTGTCCATCCTTTCTGTCTGTCAACTTCGCTGATTGTGTAGCATCTAATATAGGTACTGTTACAATGAGCAACCACAAGACTAGTTTAAATGTGGCTCTGTATGGCCCCAGGAGTCTACTACCTGCATTTGCTTTGAGGCAGGAGTGGGACCTTAAATGATAGGCTGTTTGTGAGAGAGGCATATTTTTTGTCTTCATCTATTACTTCATCTTCATCTATTACTTACTTACTTACTTACTTTTTTGTCTTCATCTATTACTTAGTGTAATTTAGGTGCTATTAAAATGGGAAAATTAGTATCTTCTGTGCAGATAAATGTGAATTAAATTGGTGGATAGATGACCCTTTCCCTCTGGCTCTGTTCCCTAGAGGGTTAGGTGAATTCAGTATATTAAGGAGGCATAGCTGTCAACATTCCTTGGTGCATACTGTTGATTTGCCATGTCTTTGTGTATTACAGTGGCTAATATAAATGCCTAATTATGTTCATTGGCATGGGAAATCTGAGGGTTGATAGCTTACATTAAAATATTTAAGAATTATTAAAATAACTTGTTATATAGGATAATCAGGATAATGTCTGATTGCCACCAGCTCTAATAATAGAATATGCTAATCTGAGGATAGTAACTTCCAGAGACCTACTAGCTCAGGCCTAGCAAAGGCTGTCCTTACATTTTTGGTGAGTAATACCCTGTCAGGTAAATAGTGACTGGTGTTCCGGAGGAGGTAGCAAAGAGTGGACAGTCAGGAAGTCTTATGTTCTAACATCAGCTCTGCCACTGACTCAATGTGGCCTTGAGCTAACCCTTTCATCTGCCTAACTTTTACCATATGCAGAAATGAGAATAGTGACAGATTCCCTACTTCACAGCCTTGTGAAGATTAGTCAGTTTGTACAGTGCTTTGAATGTGTAAAGCACAATGCAAGTTCCAAGCGGTGGTGTTCTTGTACTCTACATATTTTAGCCAGCAGATGGCAAGCTTCAACTCCATTTAAAGGAAAATTGTTCCATCGGAGCATACTAAAATTAACATTTAAGAATGATAGTTTTTTTATTTTGTTGATCTCTTAGTAAGCCAAACAGTGACATACAGACTAGAGAGATGGATATCTTCATCAAATGGTGAACAAACACAACCAGTCTAACACAGCCAACAAAAGCATACATAGCTTGCCTATATGAGACTGCAAATACTGTCTTGAAATGCTCATGGGAACTAGACAAAAGAATACAGATAGATCAGACCATACTTCTGAAATATGTCAAACTTAACACTAAATATTCTTTCTCATTTCTTTTATGAAAGTGTAGAGATGAATGTTGTATTCCAAAATCATAGCTATGGTATCATTTAAAATACTGTCTGTCCAGAACACCTGTTTTTACAGGTGTATCTGGACTGCATTCTTCTATATTTTGGTTCCTATGATTATCTCTGAGAGGCTTGAAAGATGTGAGGCATAGTATATATTGCCAATACTAATTTTTTTCATAGTATACACTGAGTTTCAAGACCTGGGGTTTTTTGGTTTTTTATTTTATTGGTCCTGTGTTTCACATTCAGAAGCATAAGCCTGATTTGCACCTTTAGGCACAAAGATCAGACTGACACCTTTACATTAATTATAGAACATGACAAGTAGTAATGAAACACTAAATTATCTACATTTGAATCTGGAAATCGATGCAGACGAACTTTGGATACACAAAATATTTTTCAGGTGTAGGACTACAAAGTATTATGTATGTTCCTGCTATTCTCAATGAAATCTATCTGTTAGTATAAATACTAATATTAAAACCTAGCAAAAACAAATCCTGTGGGATTCAGGAGGAGTTGTTGGGTTTTCTCTTTTTTGGGGGCGGGGGGAGGCGGGCAGGGGTAGGAGGTAAACTCAGTCCTTTTATTTCTTCTTTAGCATTTTGATTTTTCTTGGCTGATGTTGTATCAGAATAAATATTTCCAACATGCGCTCCTTTGTGGAGTGAAGATTATTTGTTTAGGTTTTTTGCTGTGGATGAAAAGTAAATAGGGAATCTTGCAGTCAACTAACAGCACACACAGGCTGGCTTTATTACTATAAAAAGTAGGCCAGCTTCCTGTACTAACCTCAGAGCAGAAGCTATATAAGGCTTGTGTGTAACATGCTTTCAAGGCAAACTTCCTCTCTGAAGTAAACAACAAAGAGGAATAAATATTTAATGAAACTTTAAAAAAAACCCAAAAAACTCAACTCTTTAATTTTTAACCTTTAGTTGTACTTTAACTTTATTGTTTCACTTGTGCAGTTCAGTGGAATAACCTCATCTTATTGTTTGAACTACATCAGTTTATAAGTGCATGGTCATCCTAACTGGAATTGTAGTGGATAGCCTGCCAAGACTATCTCCTGGTGCCTTACTGATTGTAATTGCACCAATTACCTTTTCCTGGCCACATAATAAGGGTTCCTTTTTTTATGCAATAAAGAAAGGAAACTATAAATGAAACATCAAGGATTTTGTCTTTAGTTGTATGAAATCAGTGGAAACACTTGTATTAAATTAACATTTTTAATAAAATACATTGCATATGAATTGTGTTAGAAAGTAACTGCATTATTTGCATTTTAAATAACTATAGCTGACAATATATACTCATTTATCTGGTAGTTTTCGATGGTGTTGAGAGTCAGGAGACCATGCAATCTTTGTGACACCTGAATAACTCTGTTAGTTTTTAATATTTGTTTTTAACTTGAAAACTGAGCAACCTCTGATCTGGTAGTTACTGACAGCCAAACATGGAACCCTGCAATATTTCTGTGGCTACTTTTTCAGAGCAGAACCAAAGAACAATAACTAATTAACTGTACTTGAAGATCTCTTCTCCATATTTGTCCAAGTTTGTTTACTGATATTTTGCCATTTTTGATAAACCAGTCCCTGGTGATAACAGAGAAATTTAGTTGATTCAACTGGAATGCTGTCTAAATTACTCACATTAAAATTCTCAGGAGGAATTATAAAATCCACTACCTCATATCTGGAAATCCAGTCTGTCAAAACCCTGTCCCTCAGATGTGCAAGTGCCACTCCCATTGACTGGTGTTATATTCAAAAGGCATAATCTGGCCTGTAATATTCATGTTAGTATATAGTATTAGACTAAGCATATTAACCAAAACCACCTTCAGTACTTTGCTATCAAATGTTAATATAAAGTAACGTAAGTCTACTGAATTATGAGGATCTGAAAAATCCACTTACCAGTTGCATGGTGGGATATGTACAATTGCAGGGAGGGAAATGGGCAACCATTTCTTCAGGTTAAGCTTTCAGCTTTAAAAAACCCTCAAATTTCTAGTCAATGTGGATGTGACTATACCCTTCTAAATATAATTGATGCAGTGTTTGTCTTCCTGAAGCAGCAAACAGATAGCTCCATTGTCAGTGCTGCTCCCCTTAGCTTTATCAGTGGCTTGGAGCAGTGTGTTTGTAATCACGCCACTGCCACAGCCTGTTGACCATAGTAGCAGCTGTGATCCCTGTGCATTCAAGGCACTCAGAAAAAGGAAAGATGGGGAGCACAGAGGGGTGGGGCTACGTTCGGCCTGTAGAATGAAACATAAGCACTACTAGTATAGACTAGTCATTGCATAGACGCTAACATTTTAGACACTGTTCTGAATGGAAGAAACTGTTTCTTTTAACAAAAAGATTGATTCTGCAGAAACATATGGGATTGCCACCAGAGAAGTGTTGGTATGGCATACACCCCTGCATCAGTGCATCTTGACCCCGTGATGATCACATTTATGAAATGTAGCAGACTGGCTAAGATACCTGGAAATAGATGGAGCTTGCAGGAAGATGAAGGGAAGTAAGATGTCCCTCTGTCACTTTGCTTGCATGCATATTTTCTGTCTTCTGTTAACATTATAAACTTTGATGTGAGGATCATGTAAAAACTCATAGGAAGATTGCACTAACACCACGGAGTCTGTCCTGACTGGTTTCTTTGAGCTTTACTGTAATAGTAATAGGCTTCAAGATTAGGTTTTTATTGGTAAATATCAATTTCACTGTACACACATAGAATATTTCCATTGAGAATCAAAAGTTACATATGGGCAAAGAGGAAAAATGCTGCTTGATAAGTAAATATCCTTAAACTCAAATTACTTTTCATATTTTGACATGCGATGTTGGCAATAAGATTTTAACTTCTTTAATCTGAATGTATATGGTTACTTATTTTTATTTTTAAACCATTATCAGCTCTGCTAGGCTCTAGCACCTCTGAATTCATACCTCGTAATCTGTTGGACTCTCAGTGGTGCATGGGATACACAACCCCAAAACTAGAATTGACAATGCAAACTAAAACAAATAAAATAGAAGGAACATCAAAAACAACACTCTGACAGCAGCTGTCTTTGTGGCTGTAGATACCCAGTATCTAGAGAGAAGATTTGACAAAAAGACTGAGTCGCGTTCTATTGATACCATCATGGTAATGCACCAACTTTTGGGATAGACTTGATTCTGCCCTATTGACTGTAATGGAAGTTTTGCCAGTGATTCAGTGGTGCAGGATCAAACAAAGATAGCATTCTATGAGCTGCAGCCCATATAAAAAATACTCTTGGAAGCCAAGATGCACTTAAAAGACCTGAACCTGCTAACACAAACCTGGTCATAAGGGAGAAATCGGGGCGGGTGGGGAGGTTAAGGAGGAATCATTTATTGATACTGGTACCATAGCATAACTCTGATTCCCTGCCAAAGTAAGAATCTGAAAGGATGTTAAGGAATTCTGTTTCCTGGGACACAACACTATTACAAAACATTCAACTGTCAAACTACTGCAAAGGTATGTAAAAAAGAATGGATGTGAGAACCTTCAGTGGACTCTTTAAGTCACCTCCCTGGAAGACCATAATAAGCAAGTATTTGAGGAAATCATTTATTTCAATCTTTGACACCAAGCTACTCACCTTCTTGTGGGGTTGCTTGTTTTATAATTGTTGCCCAATATATTATCCTTCTATAATCTAGTTGCTTAAAGTCTAGTTGTCAGCAGTGACTGTTCTTAAAAACCAAAAACACCTTATTCTAGTGCATAATCAGTTGTATCCTGACTGACTAAATTATGATTTTTACTACCTGTTAGTACAGGAGACCCAACACAGCCACAAAAGAATAAGCAGAACTCTTATGCTTTCTCAGTCAAATGCTAAATTCTAGTTACAGAACTTTGAAGCAGACAGGAACCAAGGAGCTTGGCTTGATGAAATGGAACTCCTGCCCTATTTTTGTCAGGTTTCTTAATCTGGTCCCCTTAACTGCATCAAAAAAGCCCTAGCCCATATGGAGAGAGCCATTTTTTTCTTAAAACTGAAGTGGGTTCTAGCCCACGAAAGCTTATGCCCAAATAAATTGGTTAATCTCTAAGGGTATGTCTACGCTACAAAATTAGGTTGAATTTATAGAAGTAGATTTTTAGTAAGCAATTTTCTACAGTCAATTGTGTGTGTCCCCACTAAGCGCATTAAGTCGGAGGCATGCATCCACAGTACTGAAAATCGACGATGTGGGTAACTATCCCACATTTCCTGCAGTCTCTGCTGCCCATTGGAATTCTGGGTTGAGCTCCCAGTGCCTGACGGGGCAAAAACATTGTCGCAGGTTGTTTTGGGGACATGTCATCAGTCACCTCTCCCTCTGGGAAAACAACGGCAGACAATCATTTCGTGGCATCTGCACGGAAAAAAGGCATATTGCTAACCATCGTCATCCACCCACCACTTCGGCTGCAAATCTGCTCTCCTGGTGCCGTGAATCCGGGGCCGGATTATGACCTTTAGAGGCCCTAAGCACTGAAAAGATTGTGGTGCCCCCCCCATATGTAATTCAAAATAAAAACAATACTACACTGTAAAATAAAACTTTATTTTTCAAAATGGCACAACTCACATGTATGCTGAAATTAAAATAGCTTCTTTCTAGATTTTCTGATTGCAAAATTCTGGATAAGTTCGAAGCTTGTCCACTTCCATACGCGATAGGGAAAGTGAATCAAGTCTGTTCTGACATGTTGTTCTCTGAAGGTTTTTTATTCTTTTCAGCTGAGAAAAAGAGCATTCTGTGAAGCAGTTAATAATCATCAATGTTAGAAAAATATGTAGTGCGATCTTTACATTTAGAAATACACATTGTATTCCATCTTTCAATATTGTGTCAATAAGATCAATGTGACTGAATTTCATTTTTCCTGTTTCAATAACTTTGTGCATATATAACAGTGGAACTGCCGTACTTCTCCACAGAGATTCATGTTCAAGTCAACAGGTATGAAACAACTAGTTTTGGGGAACCTTGTGAATATTGTTCATCAGATAAGTCCATATCATTTAGAAAAGAAAATCTACTTGATACTACTTTGTACACTTCACCTCTTTTCTTCACATGAGCTTCAAGTGTATCAATTATAGCGTAGTAAGTAGATACGCAAAATTTGTCTCTAGGATTCAACGCTGTTTCTGTTGCACTATTATCATTTGCTTGTTTTGTCCTGATTCACTTGCAGGACTTGGCTTCTTTGTAGTTAGCATCAGGCCAGATATCTCTTGATATGTCTTCAAATCTTTCAAAATCATTCCTCAATATGTGTAAGTGGTCTGCTAATGACTGAGAGAGGTCTGCACATGTTTTCAAATCCAATTCTTTTTCTTGGAGAGCTTTACTTGTGTGGTAAATGTGTTGTAAAATTTCATTCCACATGGTCAACATGAATACAAACTCTAGTTCTTGCATCTTGTTTTCAGTGTTTTCTGCCTCTCATATAGTTTCTCCCTTTTTGATTGGTCTTCAGCTATACTTTCTAATGCATCCACAATCTTTGAGTAGGACTCCAGAATTGCACTTGTTGCTACTGCATGTGCCTCCCAGCGTGTATTAGAAAGAGATTTCGACACACAATCATTGCCCAAATAAGTTTTAAGAACTGCCCATCAGTGTGTTGAAGCAGAGAAAAATGTATAAAGTAACTGGACTGTTGAGAAAAAAATTACTGCCACCGGACAACAGTCAACAGCACTGCGGCCAAGAAGATTGAGAGCGTGTGCAGCACATGGTATGAATATGGCATATTTGTTCTATTCTAAAAGTTTTTTCTGCATTTCTTCATAACACTCTGACATGTTGGCAGCATTGTCATAAGACTGACCTCTGCACTTTGAGAAATCTATTTTGCAAACTTGGCACAGATAATGCAGTACTTGATTTGCCATTTCTTCACCACACAAGTGTGGCTTTTCAAATTGAGGAATGTTTTAAATCATTCAACTGGTTTTCAATCTTTTTGGGAGACACACATCTTAGTACAATACTTAATTGATCAATATGTGAAAGATCAGGTAGAATCAACAGATAAACTAAAGTACCCAGCAGTACTTATGTCATCCACAAAAGCTGAATGAACTTTGTCACTCATTAAACCGATGAGTTCATCACATATTGTTTTGGGTAAGTATGTTGGGTTGCCAGAATTCCCATATTTTCAGATATGACCTGCTAAAAATGGGTCAAACTGAGCCACAAGCTCCAACAATCCCAAGAAATTTCAATTCTGCAATGATCCAGATGTGTCATTTGAACCCCAGAAAGGCAGACCACGTTCAGCTAATGTTTGAATAACAGCTATAACACGCTGCAAGACATATTGCCAGTATTCACGCTCCCCTTTAATTTGTTCTGATTTCCTCGCATTATTTTGATCTACGTTAGTAGGACGTCCCCCTGGCTTAGGTAGGGATAAGTAATAAGAGAACAGAAAAACAGTGGAAGAGCGTGTAGTGGAGTGTAAGGAAGTCTAACAAAGTTCTAACTTTTCCCATGATGACTACTTAGATGCAGGTTTTGTTTTGTTTTTGTTTTTTTTTTGAAATATCAAATATCATTTAAAAAAAACTTTATTTTTTTTTTGGTGCCCTCTCCTTCACTGGTGCCCTAAGCACGTGCTTAGTCTGCCTATTGGGTAATCCAGCCCTGCAGGAGTCCACTTCACGGGTCCTCTCTTCACAATTACTTTGTAACATAATGGTGCTTTATTGGAACAAGTAACCCCTTCCTAGAGTGAGTGCCTCTAACTTTAAGTACCAGCCAACAAAACCTAAATGGCTTTTCAAACAAATCTGGCTTTGCACATACTCTGTCTAGCTCAAGGTTCTTGATCCATTACCATTTCACAAAGTTCTGTAAATCAGCTCCTTAGAACTTTTGCCAAAGGTCTGACCAACAATAGATATACATGACACTTATTTTCCTGACTCTTTTTTTATAGGAATTATTTAAATAAATCAGATTCCAATAACAGATGTTTCATAAACTGAAAGCACCAGCATGCTCTTCAGGAAAAGGTGTATATATACATTCATGAGAGCCTTGGAAGCTTAAAAAAAAAATGTGCTTGTGGTGAGGGAGGGGTCTACATGACCCTGGAGTAAAGAGTCTGACTTCCTTAGCTTTTTATGACCCACCCATCTCCTCCATGTGAGTGCTTGATAGGCTAGAAGAGTGGCTGGAATGAATATGAATATATATTTGCTAGAGCTCTAATCCTATTGATCATTGACTTGAACTGCAAACTGGACTCTGTGTTTTTTAAAAAACTTGTGCTTTTTATGACATTTGCAAATGTACTCCTAAGGCACCATTCTTCTCAGACTCCCAGTTAAGCAGGGAGAACAAGCCCAATGTGAACACACACAGTCTGGGCCTATGTACTTTGATTTCTTGTTCTTGCTAATTCTTGAAGAAAAAACATTACTGACTCACAGGATTTATTACCGCTGAGTGATTTCAACAGCTTATGGGCCCCAAACTCCAAATGTGCTCTGGCTTTGAGGATATTAGGTTTGGGATCTCACGCCAACTATGGTGGTTCTAGTTTTTCAGTGCTTAAAAAAACAAACCCCACAATGCCATACATTCTAATGTGTAGATGGACAGACTGAAGGGTAATGGTTCTCCTCCCCTCCCTCTAAACGGAAGATAAATTCTATGCCAGTAGATTCAGGACCCATGTGTATTGCAACTTTTCAGAGAAACCTGGTTACAGTATAGCTGTCCCATTATGGCTAAAGTCTCCTCTGTGCTACAAAATGAAACCAGCCACTGCAGTTAGTAAATAAGTGTGTGCACACACTTGGTATCTTGTGTCCGCAGTGTGCTTCCTCACCAGGATAGACTGTATTGTCAGTGTGGAGCACTGTGGGACAGCTCCTCAAGGCTAGTGACAGTTGACAGAAGCAATGCAGTGTCTACACTGACACTGTCAAACTAATTACATTTATCATGAGCCCACACTGCTTGGGGAGGTGTTACTAAATCGGCGTACAGAGGCACATATGTCAGCAGGAGCCAAATTTAAGTGAAGAGCCTTCCACAGCTAGGTCAACACAAGGCAGTTTACATACACCTCACCATGTAGTATAGAGCAGACCTCAGATACAATGGTTAAGGATCCTACCCACTGCAGGTGAAAAAATAAGTCATTCCCCTTCTAATCCAAATAAGAAAACAATAGACAATGCACGTTGTATATCATGTTTTTGCTGAAAGAAAAGAATGACTTAAACAGATTTTTCCAGGCTCATTTGGACTTGTCCATTCTGATTAAACTACTGGGCTCAGCATCAAAGGCTAAAGGAAGGTCAGCCAAAATATGACTGCTAATGTAACGGTAAGTGAACAGTCTCTTCCAAGAAGAGTCACTTAGATAAGTGAACACACAGAAATTCAGACTACTCAAAGATGTTTGACTTCATCTTCTTGGCTTATGCCTTTAAGGTGTGGCTATTTTCTGAAATTGGAGAGCTACTAGTTGTGGTATGTTACTGATCACTTAAATGAGCTTCTGTACCAGATGACTGGAGGGTAGCTAATGTAATACCAAATTTTTAAAGTGCCTCCATAGGCAACTTTGCATTACAGGCTTGTAAGCCTAACTCTAGTAAAGAAAAGAATCATTAGATGGACACACTTTGGGTAAAAGCCAGCATGGCTTTTGCAAAGAGAGATCTCATCTTACCAATCCATTAGAATTCTCTAACGGGGCCAACAACTATTTGGACAAAGGTGATTCAGTGTGTAGCTGGACTTTCAGAAAGCATTTGGCAAGAATCTTTAGTGTAGGACATTAGTAACATAACCAGTTATGGCATAAGAAGGAAGATGCTTTCATGAATCTGTAACTGGTTAAGAGAGGAAGCAAAGGGTAGGAATAAACAGTCCAGTTTCCACAATAGAGAGAGGTCCAGTGGAGTGCCCTAGGGATCTGTACTGGGAGCAGTGCTGTTCAACATTCATAAATTATCTGGAAAAGGGGGTAAACAGTTTGCAGATTGCAGTCAGCCTTGTACTTTATCTTGAGTTACTGTCGACTTACAAAGGGATGTGACAAAACTGGCTGGCAACAAAATGGCAGATGAAGTTCAAAGTGGATAAATATGAACTAATGCAGGTTGGAAATTTAATTTAGATGTACTACTGAAGGAAGATCTCTGGGGTAATTATGGATAATTCTCAAACATACACTCTATGTACAGTAGCAATCAAAAAACAAACACCATATTAGGAACCATTAAGAAAGGGATAGATAATAGACAGAAAATATCATAATGCAGCTATATAAAGCCATGGTATTCCAACATCTTGAGTTCTGCATGCAGTTCTGATTGTCCTTCCCTATGCGGAGAAATTTAAAAAACAGACTCATCAACTTGGAAAAGAGATGACTAAGGGGATTGTGACATGCTAGAGGCCTACAAAATCATGAATGGTGTGGAGATAGTAGATAAGAAAGTGTTACCCCCTTCAAATAGCATAATAAGCAGGGGTCACCTGAGGAAATTAATAGGCAGCAGGTTCAAAACAGACATAAGGTAGTATTCCGTCACACAATGCACACTCAGCTTGTGTAACTCATTGCCACAGCATGTTGTGAAGCCCAAAATATAACTGGGTTCAAAAGACCTTGGCAAAGTTCATGGAGGATAGGTGCATGAATGGCTTTTAGCCAAGATAGTCAGGGATGCAACCTCCATGGCTCTGAGTGTTCCTAAATCTCTGATTGCTAGATGCTGGGACTAGATGACCTGTGTGGAAGACTTGATAATTGCCCTGTTCTATTCATTCCCTTTGAAGCATCTGGCATTGGCCACTGCTGGAAGACAGGAGCCTGTAGTAAATATTACCAACTGCCCAGGTCTTGTCCTTTTCTTCATTTCCCCACCTCTTTAAAATGAGACTCTGCTCTAGGTCCCCAAAATCCACATACTGACTGTCATAGAAGGCAGGATTTCATTTGGACTACTTGATTCAGACACACACAATCTGTAAAACGTTTTGGTCTCAGATTTTTTTTCCCCTTTTGCTTCATAGTACAATACTGCAATCTGTCTGCTAATGCTAATTTTTTTGACAAGAAACAGATGTACCTAATTTTTATTTTGAATTAGACGATTGTTCGGAGTTGAGCACTTCCTTTAGAACAGTCTTTCACGAAAGGTCAGATTCTGCTTGCCTCATTTACAAACGCTCATCAGTTCTGGGAACTGAAAATGAGTAAAGCAAATGGGAATTAGCCCAAAATGTATCTCTTTAAAGGGGGTGGGGGGATGTGCATATTGCATATAAATAGTATGTAAATGCATATCTTGACACTTACTTAGGATGTCCTGCATAAATAATCCATATTTCTGTTTGCTAAGTAAAGCATGCTTCCTAAACTAATGCAGATAAATCTTTGTCATAGATGTAGTGAGTGTCTCTCCCCACCCCCCTTTCACAAATACAGGATTAAATTACATACTTACTGTTAGATATTATCACCAATTTTGGTTCACCGTGAGACTACTTATGAGTATCTCCAGTCTACTTTGGTAAACGTGTTTTTTTCACATTTGTAAGTAGAGAGTGTAGCCAAAGATCACAATTAGTAGGAAGGAATCTGCAACACTAGCAAGAATGGATTTTTATTGCAGCTGTGATCAAAATGTCTGGCTTTTGTTCTCCTTTTACTTGCTCTGCAATGACTATTTATTTATCAATAAAGATAGACTTAAAGTGAAATTCAGGTTCCGTTCATGTTAATAGAATCTTTGCCATTAACATCAGTAGATCTCACTATTGCCAAGATTTTACCATTTAATTTTATCTTGTCTTTTTAATTGTCTCCTACTGTTCCCAAACAAATGTGTAGAAGACAAATGTGTGCAAAACCACCCAGTTCTGCTCAGCATAACTGGCATCAGTCCAGCTGATGGTTCAGTCATGGTGTCCATATAACATGTATACATACTGGAAAAAGTGAAACATTTTTCAAAAGAAGACAATTGTCAAGCTGCAGTATAAATGAATGCACTAAGCCATCTTCAATTTCAGCTGGGTTTCAGTAACACTGAAAAATGTGATTTATTTCAGTAAAATATTTTGGGCCTAAATTTAAACTCTGATATTTAATTTTGTGCCAGTAAATTTCTACTCAAATTAATAGAACTTTACGGCAGTAACACAGGATAGAATCATGCTCAGCCTCTTCATCTGAAATACATTATGCATGCAAAATCAAGCACTCAAAAGCTAAGAAAAGTTCACTTTGTTTGCCTGTGCAACTTTAATTTGGCCCCTTCTGTGTGTGTGTGTGTGTTTATCTTGAGAGAGAGAGATCGAGAGAGAGATCTGTCTCTCTCTCTCTCTCTCTCTCGAGAGATCTCTCTCTGTCTCCCTCTAGCGAGATCTCTCTCTCTCTCTAGATCTCTCTCTCTCTAGAGATATCTCTCTCTCTCTCTCTCTCTCTCTCCCCCTAGAGAGATCTCTCTCTCTCTAGATCTCTCTCTCTCTAGAGAGCTATCGCGAGAGAGATCGCGAGATCGCGAGAGAGATAGAGAGATCGCGAGAGAGATTGTGAGAGAGATTGCGAGATCGAGAGAGATTGCGAGATCGAGAGAGATCGAGAGAGAGATTGCGAGAGAGATTGCGAGAGAGATCGAGAGAGAGATTGTGAGAGAGATTGCGAGATCGAGAGAGAGATTGCGAGAGAGATCGAGAGAGAGATTGCGAG